>JAASAO010001325.1:0-70731 GCA_017311375.1 Mytilus coruscus
TGACACTTTTATTTACAAACTACATCATACTAGAATGTGACCAATTGGATATAATATTCTGTGGATTCCGAGAAGATTTCCGGATAAAGAAAAGATAAAAGATTGGACATATATTTTGACAGTTAAGTTAACATTTCTTTTATGTAATACTTTTGTAAACTTGTGTATAATAAATCTTGTTAAATTTATTATTGATTTGTGTCTTTTGTTGGCTACAATTAAAGTCGATTTTCTGGCGTAACAGAAATTGGGGCTCGTCCGGGATTTAAATATACATCAAAATGTTGAAGTGCAGACAACAGTGCAAAACACTCTTTTCAATAGTTGAATAATTTTTCTGATGTTTATCTAATTTCTTAGAAAAATATGATATAGGTTTTCAACATTATTATCTGTTTCCTGATATAAAACAGCTCCAACTCCTACATCGCTTGCATCAACGACAAGTTTAAATTGTTTTCAAAGTCTGGAGTGATCAGAACTGGACTATTGATTAAAAGTGATTTGCTATTTTCAAAAGCGTTTTGACAATTTTCACTCCAGATGAATTTAGAATCTTTCCGTAAAAGATGAGTCAATGGTTGAACAACAGTAGCAAAATTTGAACAGAATTTTCTGTAAAACCCAATCAAGCCTAGATATCTCACAAGTTGTTTTTTATTTGTAGGAGGAGGAAATTTGGTAATTGCATCCACTTTAGCCATAATAGGTTTCACTTGACCTTGACCAACTGTATGCCCTATATAATCAACAGTGGCCTGGCAAAATTCACTTTTACCAAGATTAACAGTCAAATTTGATTGTGACAATCTATCAAAAGTATCATATAAATGTGTAAAATGTTCTTCCCAGCCATCACTACATACAATAAGATCATCAATATAAGCATAACAACAGTCTAAATCTTTTATAACATTATTGATCATTCTTTGAAATGTAGCTGGAGCACTTTTCATGCCAAACGGCATTACAGTATATTGAAATAAGCCGTCTGGTGTGACAAAAGCTGATATTTCTCGAGCTCTCTGTGTGAATGGGACTTGCCAGTAACCTTTCAATAAATCAAATTTGCTCAAAAATTTTGCTTTTCCAATGTTCTCAATGCAGTCGTCTATCCTTGGAATCGGATAGGAATCAGATTTTGAAACAGAATTTACTTTTCTGAAATCAGTTACGAAACGAAAGCTTTTATCTGGTTTGGGCACAAGGAGACTAGGAGAACTCCATTCACTGTTACTCGGCTCAATAATATCATTGTCAAGCATATATTTAATTTCTTTTCTCATAAATTCAAGTTTGAGTGGATTGAGCCGGTAAGGATGTTGCTTAATTGGAGAAGCATCACCTACATCGACATCACGAGAAACAGCAGTGGTTTTGTTTGGCACATCTGGAAAAGATTTTTAAAAGAAAATACCAAAGCTTTTAATTTTCTCTACGATAAAAGACAGATGTGCAAGTTTTGAATCTAAATTTGACAAAATTTCTGAATTTTTCAATCTAACTGTCTCTTCCATAGTTTTAGAACTAAAAGGTGGTTCAATTACATCTGGTTTGTCATGATTGTTCTCCAGTTTAACCATGGCTAAAGTGGCAACTTGTTTACTCTCACCTTCATTAGTGCGCTCAAAACATGGTTTTAACATATTAATGTGACACACTCTATTTTGTTTACGCCGACCTGGTGTTTTTACAATATAATTCAAATCATTAATTTTACCTCTATGGTATAAGGACCACAATATTTAGCTTGTAATGGATGTCCAGGGACTGGAAAAATACAAGTACCTTATCACCAGGCTCAAAAATCTGTCCCTGGCATCTTTATCACACCATATTTTCATCTTATTCTGAACAGTTTTTAAATTGTTCTGAGCAATTTGACAAGCAGTATACAATTTTTTCTTTATATCTAGATACATAGTCTAGAAGATTCAAGTCAGTGTGTTCAGTAAGCCACTTTTCCTTTATCCTGGTACAGGACTTGCTGAAATAAACCTGACAAAAAATTTGAACCCTGGTCGGATTGTACAGACTTAGGAAGTCCTACTAGCGTGAAATATTTGATAAGAGCTTTGACAGTAGTTGGTGTCTTGATATTCCTTAGCGGAATAGCCTCTGGAAAGCGAGTGGAGGTACACATGATTGTCAATAAATGCGCATTTCCGGTCTGGGTCTTCGGTAAAGGTCCAACGCAATCAATTAGTACTCTGCTGAAAGGTTCTTCAAATGCTGGAATAGGCAGAAGTGGTGCTGGTGGTATTTTCTGGTTAGGCTTACCAACAACCTGGCATATATGGCATGATTTACAATATTCTGCGACATCATTTCTAAGTCTTGGCCAGTAGAAATGCTGCAAGATCTTCAGGCATGTCTTCCTTATACCTAAGTGTCCAGCCAAGGGGGTGTCATGAGCAAGACCAATAATTTCTTGCCTATAGACTTTAGGCACCACCACTTGGTATACCACTCTCCATTCCTCCTCTGGGGTAGCATCAGGGGGCCTCCACTTTCTCATTAAAATGCCGTCTTGATGGTAATAGCATTCGGCCACTTTGTCTGCTTCTTCCTGTGGTTGAGCCCTCTTGCAGAGCTGAAGAACCTCAGGGTCTTTATTTTGTTCTTCGACAAATTTCCTTCGGTCTAATGAATGGCTGTTTACGTCTGGCCATGGCATAATTACCTTCTTCTACTAGGTGATCTTATTACGGCCTTCACTGAGCTACCGGGCCCTTCAATGTCGGCTAGAAAGGTGTCAGAAAGGTCCATGTAATCAAACTGGTCTTCTTGCAAATCCTCATTTTGTTGTTTTCTAGCCATCGCCCTAGTAACGACACAAGCTGGATACAGTTCAGCATCATCTTCAGGTGATTTATCATCCACCACCGGTTCACTGGTAACAATTGGTTCAGCAACCACTTTGCTCCTAGCTAGATCATTTCCTAGCAATAATGAAACACCCTCAATAGGGAGATTAGGACGAACACCCACAACAACTGGTCCAGTTTTTCAAAATTTACCGGCATCAAATGCCATATTGTAGAATTTTGTTGGCTAATTCTAATAAAATATACTAAAAATTTTCAATGACATATTAACGTTATCCCGGACGAGCCCCAATTTCTGTTTCGCCAGAAAATCGACTTTAATTGTAGCCTTTATGTAATACTTGTAAACTTGTGTATAATAAATCTTGTTAAATTTATTATTGATTTGTGTCTTTGTTGGCTACAATTAAAAGTCGATTTTCTGTAACACCTCCTATATAAGTAAAAAATAAAATACATCTAGATTATACACGTTAAAACTTAAAAATAATATTATAGCATATTTGTCCCAATTTTTATAATGATCCATTTTCAAAAGTATATATGAATTGTAACAGGACAAATTCAATATAAGATATATATTGAAAGCGAGACAACTCTAATTTATTTTTACAAAAGTCTAACGCACCTAAATGCGATCGATAATTTCACATTGGAATGTGATCCTTTGTTCTATTAACCAATCAAATTGAAATAACTGTCTAGACAAAAAAAAACTATGTTGTCATTTTGAATATCCAATAAAGTGTTATTATATAAAAATATTTATAGAATGATTGTCTTTGTTGTGTCATTTTATAATACCTGTATGCGTATTCAATGTATTTTTAATTGTGGACTTAAATAAACGAAGTGCATCAATGTCTTTGTCATGAAAATTATTTAAATTCCGTGTTTTGAATATGCAAAGTCGGGCTACACTGAGGAAAAAAATAGAAAATAAGTATTAATAACTTGTGAACGTTTCAAAACCCAAGTAAAATAACTGTTCATAATCAATAAAATTAACAATATAATGTGGGTAATTAATAACAATGTTGTGTAATATGCATGTCTTTCAGGTAATCATTGGTTTGAGCTTTTGACAAAGTACAAATAGGTGACTAAGATTTTCTATACCCTGGCCGCACGTTTTGCATGTGCCAGTATCTGTCTGACCTATTCTGACCAGTTTTTCGAATGAAAAAATAGCTCGATGGACAATCCTATAGTTTAAGCAATGGCAATCAGGGGGTAAACCACTTTGATTGGCAACTGAATAAAGACTTTTGAAATTGAGAGACGAATATCGCCCCGCCCAATGCTTTTAAGCAGAGGGCGTTTCAAAAAATTTTGACAGGAGAAGGCTGTAAAAAAAATTCGTCACAGCACTTCTAAGGTGAATTTCTCTGTCGTTATCTAAACAAATGTTAACAATCGGAGTAATCTCGACATTAAGAGGATTTTCGGATTTTTATTGTTCTTTCCACTTGTCAGGAATACATCGATTGATTTTTTCGAAAGCCGTTTTTATTTGTTCCGTTTTTTCATCAGGAAATTTTTGTTTAATTAATTTCGACAAGTGAATTCGATGTGAAGAAACCTGGCAAACGTCTCTCATCTGTATCAAGTCTGTTTGAATGAATTTTTCAAACAGTAGCATTTTACCGTTGCATATTATGTTTGGATTACAAAATAAAAATGGAATATTATATGCATGTTGCACTTGAAAATCGATTTTCAAATTGGATTTTATTTTATAATACGCGTTTATCAGTTCTTGATAATAAAGCGGTAAGTGTTTAATCTGGTTTGAATTTAAATGCGTATAAACAATATCTTGTTTTAAATCCATATTATCGATTTTAGTGATGAAGTAATCAAACACACCTTTCCAAATTGATTGACATTCAGGATCTAAATATTTTTTTAAGAAATTTTAATCTAAAGGCTTGGATTTTATGAAAAATATCAGGAATGTTTAATCCACCTTCCAATTTTGTATCTACTACACTTTGATATTTTACTAAATGAGATTTATTTTTGCCAAAGAAATTTCATAACAATTAGACGGATTTCATTTTTTAACTTTTTCTGGCAATACAATGGACATACAGTTACAGTATAATATAACCGCGACATTATAAGGGAAGTTAGAACTGTAGCTCGACGTGGTAAAGTTAATTCTCTTTTATTCCAAAAGAATAAGATTGTTTTTATCTTTTTTTATTTTATCCTTCCAGTTAAGAAGTTCTCATAACTCTTTATCTTTTCCTAAAACTTTTGTTACATTTTCACAATTTTGTATTTGTATTTTATTTAATTCTGTATCAGTTATACTGCAAGAACCTAAACTCATAATTTCAGATTTTTGTCTATTAATTTTAGCACCAGAAGCCTCATTGTACAAATTAAGAACTTTGAAAGCTTCATTTACAGATTTTTTATTTGTAGTAAAAATATTTGTGTCATCTGCGTGTTGAAATATTTTAGCATTTACATTTGACTTTGGAATCTTTACACTCTGAATATTTTTATTTTTAATTATAGCTTGACCTAAGGGTTCTGCCACCAACACGTAGAGGAGAGCAGAAACTGGACACCCATGTTTTATTGAATTATTTAGTTTAACATACTTTGTTAGGAAACCATTACATTTTACACTGCTATTTACATTGTTATAAAATATTTCAATCCACTGCATAAATTTAGGACCAAAACCAAATTTTTCTAAAACCAAAAACAGATAGTCATGGTCAACTTTATCTAAAGCTTTTCCTGGTCAACTTTTATAAGATAGGCTTCTAAATCATCATTTTCAATTATTTCAATTAGATCTCTTATACTTGATGTAGTGTCTGCAATGTCACGGCCTAATATGCAACATGTTTGAAAACTAGACACTCGTTTCGGCAGAACAAATTTTAATCTATTGGACATTATTCTAGCAATTATTTTGTAGTCTACACAAAGCAAGGATATCGGTCTAAAATTTTTAATAAATTTTATCCCTTTGTTTTTATAAACTAAGTTTATTATACCATGCCGCATGGATCTTGTTAGTATATGTTCTTCTTCTATAACTTTAAAAATTTTAAGAAAAATCTCACCAAACAAATGAAAAATTTACAAAAGAATTCAACTGTTAATCCATCAGGACCCGGAGATTTATTTTTGACATGCCAAATAATGACGATTTAATTTCATGTAGAGTTAAATCGGTTTCTAAATTTTCACTGTCTTTATCAGAAACTTTTCAGAAATATATTCCAAAATTTCTTTTGCTTTCTCTTTTTTATTACTGTACTAGAGTATAACTCTTTATAAAATTTATGAACTGCTTCTAAAATTTCATCTGTAGTTTTAAAATTTTGCCCTCGGTTGTTTTAATTCTTTTATAGCGTTACTATTTTGTTTATATTTTCAAGTTGCAAAAATATTTAGAACTTTTATCACCGTCTATAGCCCATTGGGCCTTTGAGCGCAAAATTGCACCTTTACAAATTTTATCTTCATATGTTTTGAGTTTTAGTTTCATTTCTTCGAACTTATTTACATCAAAATTTACATTATTTACCGCCTTAGTCGATAGTTTTCGTATTCATTTTGAAGCTTAAAATATTCTGACTTTTCAATACGCGATTTATTTTGCGCATAGGATTTTGATAATTGTTTTATTTTAAATTTTAAATTGTCATACCAAATAAGCGGCTCATCATCAAAAGTCTACAACTTTTTCTTTTCAATTAATCGTGAAATTTTTGAACATAATCCTCGTCATGTAATAACAAATTATTAAATATCCATAATCCTGGGCCTCTCTCAATTTCAGTAAAATCTATATTTAGATTGACAAAGAGTGGTCACTGAAAGTATTATGTTTATAATACACGTTTTTAACGAATTGTGAATATGCTTTCGGAATAAAAATGTGGTCAATTCTACTTTGAATTAGTACATTTTGAACGATACGACGCCAAGAGAAGGTTCGTGCATTTTGATTTCTCGCTCGCCAAACATCATACAAATTAAACATGTCACACATGTTTGTGAGTTCTTTGTATGCTTTATCTTGAGTGTGTACTGTTTTACCAGAACGATCAAGATTTGACAGAGATGTATTCATATCACCTAGTAAAATTATATTTTCTGAATTCGGCATTTTAGAAGCAAGTTTCTCAAAAACTTATTTTTTCTTGCATTATGTTTGGAACATAGCAATTAATTATATCAATAGTTTTATCATCCTGTTTAAAGGAAATATGGATACATCTACCGTCAAAACTTTGAATTTCGGACACTTGATTTTGTACTCTTTTGCTTACTAAAAAAGCAACACCTTGTCTCAGGTTTACACCATTACAAAAATATATTTTTCCTTCCCAAAATTTTTCAATATTTGGAATAATACCATCATCCCAAAAGGTTTCTTGGATACCAACAATATCAAAATAATTTTCTGAACAATATTTTTTAAAATTCTGAAACTTTGTTACATCTCTGAGACCATTAGCATTTATGCTAACAATATTTACCATCAACAAGAAAAATAAACAATAAAGGTGTGTACCTATGAACTTGAACTTGGTTGATTAGGGAGAGTTTAGACTTAGGATTAGACTTCATCTTCTTAATGTCCTCAGGGTGAGGTTAGGGCTAGTAACTAAACGACGCCTTCTTTTTACCCATACTACGAGCCAGTTCCTCATCAGTAATTTCCATTTCTGATTCACTGGCAATCGAAGACTCTGCATTTTGTCATGATCACAATCAGCCATGTCAACATTTGACTCATGAGAAACTGACTCGTTCACTTTTTGGACCCCCTTTTTATGCAAAATATTTATTTCATTGTAAATTAAATTGTCTTTTGAATGTTCATGTACTGTCAAAACTTCAGTTTGTTTATCATCATCGTCAGGAGTATTGTTACCGGAATCAGTGTTAGGATTTTCATCTAGGTTTAGTTCATCTTGGGCAGTATTAACATCAGAATTTTCTTTTACATCTGTTGAATCATCACGGTCATCTAAATTTAGCGCATCATCTACATCATCACGATCATCATTCTTAACCTCTTCATCTTCTTCCATTTGTTCATCATTATATTAGTTGCATCATCATTTTTGACATTAGAGTCTTCAGCATTAGAGTCATTTTGGGGTTCAGTATCAGGACGATCATAACCCCATACAGGTTCACAAATACAGCTGGCTGGATATCTATGACACTTATCACAGCGTGGTTTCGGACAATTGCGAGCCAAATGTCCACTATCTTTGCAACGATAACACATATTGTCAGGGCAGTTAATATAAACATGGCCGGATTCGAAGCATTTCGAGCAGACCCTTTTCTGATTGTCATGTAATACTCTTATGTATTCGTGCGAATTGACACCTGTAGAAAATTTCATACTGTACGGTAGACTTTGACGAAATTCTGGGAACCTTACTACCACGTACCTTGTACCATCTGCAATGGTCGTACCAGGATGCATTCGGCGTTTAATAGGCGATATTAGTTCGGCACCGAAATCTTCAAGTTTTTGGTAATTTCTTCATCCGTCACATAATATGACACATTAAGGAAGCTCACCATTTTTGCTTTGAAAATACAGCGTTTGGCTTAAATTTCACATTGTTAACTTTAAACCCCGTGTCGCATAACAAATCAACAGCTTCTAATTCTTTAAGTGTTATTTCATACACGTTTCCGCTTTTAGGTACACAAGCTTCCACTACACCTTCACCAACTTCTGCTTCTACACTATTTATAACCGACAAAGCCGAAACATTTTTATTGTCCCCAACATCAACAAGGACAGTCTGTTCCTTCACGGTTCTATTCGCCCCTTTCACCAGGCATGGTGAAGGAGGTTACTAAAACACTTTAAAATGTCAGAAATATGGAAAATAATTCACGATTCTCAAATGTAATGTCACTGGGAGTATTCACTTACACCTTAAGCCATGGATGGCTCGTCCAAAGACGAGAAAAATTTCGATTGAAACTCAGCTTTGAAAATTACGTCCTTCTTGCTGAATGTCCAAACCGGAAGTCACTTTGGCTAAAACCAACAAAAGTGCAATTATCCTAGCTAAATAAATAAGTTGGAAATCAAACATACATATACCATATTAACTGCTTGGTGCATTCAAGGAAAACAAAATATCTACATGAAAAGAAAAAATCTCATCCTTTCTTTATTAGTGTTTCAATTTTTAAAGAGTGTAAAGGTGGCAAAATTTGCGCCGCCCGGGAATCGAACCGGGTCGCAAGAATGGAAATCTTGCATGATACCACTACACCAGCGGCGCTTCAATATGAAGTAGTGAATTTTATCTATTTCTATATCACTGTGATACTACAATTTGTCAACTGTTCACCATAAAATAGATAAACTTGTCATATGCATCTAACATTCTTGCAACAGACCTGTAATTAAATCGAGAAAACTGTTACTTGCAATAGGAGAAAAATTGGTAAGAAGCAAGGGTTTTGCGTAAAAGGTGGCAAAATCTGCCCCAGTGAGAGTCGAACTCACGACCCCTGGTTTACGAGACCAGTGCTCTAACCACTGAGCTATAGGGCTTTGACGCATCGTTCGCTTAATGTAGTATATCTTCATCAGGCAAAATTTCTTTCTAAATTTGATATAAAAGCCAAAATCAGGATAGAATACTAGAAAATCATCTTGTTCAGTTCCTTTTCAAAGGAAAGCATGCATTTAGCAAATAAAATTAATAATATGATGCTTTGGCTAAAACCAACAAAAGTGCAATTATCCTAGCTAAATAAATAAGTTGGAAATCAAACATACATATACATATTAACTGCTTGGTGCATTCAAGGAAAACAAAATATCTACATGAAAAGAAAATAAATCTTATCCTTTCTTTATTTAATAGTGTTTCAATTTTAAAGAGTGTAAAAGGTGGCAAAATTTGCGCCGCCTGGGAATCAAACCGGGTCGCAAGAATAGGAATCTTGCATAATATCACTACACCAGCGGCGCTTCAATATGAAGTAGTGAATTTTATCTATTTCTATATCACTGTGATACTACAATTTGTCAACTGTTCACCATAAAATAGATAAACTTGTCATATGCATCTAACATTCTTGCAACAGACCTGTAATTAAATCGAGAAAACTGTTACTTGCAATAGGAGAAAAATTGGTAAGAAGCAAGGGTTTTGCGTAAAAGGGTGGCAAAATCTGCCCCAGTGAGAGTCGAACTCACGACCCTGGTTTACGAGACCAGTGCTCTAACCACTGAGCTATAGGGCTTTGACGCATCGTTCGCTTAATGTAGTATATCTTCATCAGGCAAAATTTCTTTCTAAATTTGATGTAAAAGCCAAAATCAGGATAGAATACTAGAAAAATCATCTTGTTCAGTTCCTTTTCAAAGGAAAGCATGCATTTAGCAAATAAAATTAATAATATGATGCTTTGGCTAAAACCAATAAAAGTGCAATTATCCTAGCTAAATAAATAAGTTGGAAATCAAACATACATATACATATTAACTGCTTGGTGCATTCAAGGAAAACAAAATATCTACATGAAAAGAAAATAAATCTTATCCTTTCTTTATTAGTGTTTCAATTTTTAAAGAGTGTAAAGGTGGCAAAATTTGCGCCGCCCGGTAATCGAACCTGGGTCGCAAGAATGGGAATCTTGCATTTTTTTTTTTTTTTTATCTTTATTAAAATCAAACATCATAGAATCTTGCATGATACCACTACACCAGCGGCGCTTCAATATGAAGTAGTGAATTTTATCTATTTCTATATCACTGTGATACTACAATTTGTCAACTGTTCACCATAAAATAGATAAACTTGTCATATGCATCTAACATTCTTGCAACAGACCTGTAATTAAATCGAGAAAACTGTTACTTGCAATAGGAGAAAAATTGGTAAGAAGCAAGGGTTTTGCGTAAAAGGTGGCAAAATCTGCCCCAGTGAGAGTCGAACTCACGACCCCTGGTTTACGAGACCAGTGCTTTTTTTTATCTTGATAAAATTTATTGCACAAATCATTATCATCTTCTACATCAATTTACAACATATTATTGGAAAACATCAAGTCCCTATACTATCATGCTACCTCACACTAATCGTTCATGCAGCTCAATCATTCAACTTATTTTAGAAACCTATGCAGAATACAAAATAAAACATAAAATTGACTGATAACTGTCTTTGTTTACAGTAAATAAAGAGACGAAAATCGAAACGAAATAATCAAATGTTCGTACGGGGCTGGACACCATTCCACCATTCGAGTTCACGATCAAAAACGTTGATATTCGTCAATGTGAAACAATTTCTATATGAAAACAGTCATAAAAATTCCGCATCCAAAAATACAAACTAGCATACACTCGATCTTACAAATACATACGCGCATGCTCACAAAAATATATTTATCAACAAATTATTTACAACAATTTTTATTTTTAGCATAATCTATCATTTGAAGTATAGCCTGTTCAATTTCAGCAGTCATATACTGCGTTTCACGAACATCACTGAAGTCTTGTGTCAATACTGTATTGAACTTTTGTAATATCGGTCACTTCTAACTAGTTCTTCGTATGTGTTTTGGTCTATATCAAAATAATTAGTCTACCCGTATTTTCAATTTTGCATATCAGTTTACCAATTGTAAATCTACTTTTTCAGGACAAATTTGGAAATCAAGTCACATTTTCATCATCACTTGCATCATGTACGAGTTTTATATTAGAATCATCTGTTACACTTTTTCGGTTCTTATATTCTTAATTTCTTTCGTTATAATAGAAATATTTGAAGCCGGCGGTTTGACACATGTACTATCTTTCGCTTTACGGAACTTAAAGGTAGAAAAGAAATCAGAATCATCCTCCAATTTCCAATATTCTTTTGCTACTTTAATTTCTTCAATATTGTCCACTGAACAAGCGCTTTTAGCTTTATTTACATCTTTGTTATTGTTTACACATTCCGATAGGTCAGGCGATTTACCTGTATTGTATACACACAAATCAATATTTACATTTTCAGCTGATTGAATTTCACCTGTTAACGTTGTTGGGTGCCATTCGGGGTAATTTCAACGTCCATATCGCCAACTAATTCGACACAATTATCAGCATTATTTGAACACTGAGTATTTGTGGCACATTCTGTTATTATAGTGTCACTATTGTTTTCATTATATTCCCTCAGTCTTTTATTGTCACGTTTAATTGTAGAATTCGATTTACGCTTACTTTTGATACTCTCTTGATTAGTAAACATAATTGAAATTCTGGCTTTATCATTTTCTCCGTGAACTGTAAATGTAATGTTACGAAATTGTTCACACGCATTCTGTATCGTGCTAGTCAATAATGACGGAAGTCTTTCCATGATGAAATCAAAAATAAAAATCCTAATAAATTCCCCTTTGGGACCTCTTTTTACACAATGATCTTTACATGTCTACAAATGTTACTTTACGACGAAATTTTGCAATATAATGAAAAAGACTTACTACTGTTACAAGTCAGAATCACATTAATCCTTTATCTAGCTTGCAAATCCGAGCAATAACATATAAACAGAGTGTTATTTCACATTTGACAAAATCATTACGAGACCAGTGCTATAACCACTGAGCTATAGGGCTTTGACTTGCTACTTGCAATAGGAGAAAAATTGGTAAGAAGCAAGGGTTTTGCGTAAAAGGTGGCAAAATCTGCCCCAGTGAGAGTCGAACTCACGACCCTGGTTCACGAGACCAGTGCTATAACCACTGAGCTATAGGGTTTTGACGCATCGTTCGTTCAATGTAGTATATCTTCATCAAGCAAAATTTCTTTCTAAATTTGATGTTAAAAGCCAAAATCAGGATAGAATACTAGAAAATCATCTTGTTCAGTTCCTTTTCAAAGGAAAGCATGCATTTAGCCAATAAAATTAATAATATGATGCTTTGGCTAAAACCAACAAAAGTGCAATTATCCTAGCTAAATAAATAAGTTGGAAATCAAACATACATATACATATTAACTGCTTGGTGCATTCAAGGAAAACAAAATATCTACATGAAAAGAAAATAAATCTTATCCTTTCTTTATTAGTGTTTCAATTTTTAAAGAGTGTAATAGGTGGCAAAAATTTGCGCCGCCCGGAATCTTGCATGATACCACTACACCAGCGGCGCTTCAATATGAAGTAGTGAATTTTATCTATTTCTATATCACTGTGATACTACAATTTGTCAACTGTTCACCATAAAATAGATAAACTTGTCATATGCATCTAACATTCTTGCAACAGACCTGTAATTAAATCGAGAAAACTGTTACTTGCAATAGGAGAAAAATTGGTAAGAAGCAAGGGTTTTGCGTAAAAGGTGGCAAAATCTGCCCCAGTGAGAGTCGAACTCACGACCCTGGTTTACGAGACCAGTGCTCTAACCACTGAGCTATAGGGCTTTGACGCATCGTTCGCTTAATGTAGTATATCTTCATCAGGCAAAATTTCTTTCTAAATTTGATGTTAAAAGCCAAAATCAGGATAGAATACTAGAAAAATCATCTTGTTCAGTTCCTTTTCAAAGGAAAGCATGCATTTAGCAAATAACATTAATAATATGATGCTTTGGCTAAAACCAACAAAAGTGCAATTATCCTAGCTAAATAAATAAGTTGGAAATCAAACATACATATACATATTAACTGCTTGGTGCATTCAAGAAAACAAAATATCTACATGAAAAGAAAATAAATCTTATCCTTTCTTTATTAGTGTTTCAATTTTAAAGAGTGTAAAGGTGGCAAAATTTGCGCCGCCCGGGAATCGAACCGGGTCGCAAGAATGGGAATCTTGCATGATACCACTACACCAGCGGCGCTTCAATATGAAGTAGTGAATTTTATCTATTTCTAAATACTACAATTTGTCAACTGTTCACCATAAAATAGATAAACTTGTCATATGCATCTAACATTCTTGCAACAGACCTGTAATTAAATCGAGAAAACTGTTACTTGCAATAGGAGAAAAATTGGTAAGAAGCAAGGGTTTTGCGTAAAGGGTGGCAAAATCTGCCCCCAGTGAGAGTCGAACTCACGACCCCTGGTTTACGAGACCAGTGCTTTTTTCTCTTATAAAATTTTATTCACATATTTACAAATAAAAGTGATTCAGCAAATCTCTGAGATCACTGTAATAAAAACAATATTTGTTAGTTTTATCCCTCAAATTGTTAGTAATTGATTTTGAATTCCATCTAGATACATATTTTGACCAAACAAATAATAATTAATTCATTAAATTATAATAAGAGTTACAACAGAAAAAACACAAATGACTGTCTTTTCATCATATTGTCATTTTACCGTCTAAGGCGAGGTAACTCGTTCTTTATTTTTAGCACAATGAAAGTCCACAATAAAAAACAAAAAAGAAATAATATTTCAGCAAATAACATAGTCAGTCCTTCTTATATAAGAAGTTGAAAACTTTTTTGATCATATCGCATAAGTGGGTTTTTATTAACATAATACTTCTCGAAAAGAGGCAATCTGTTGTTCGTGATGTAATATGTAAATGCATACAGTACATACTTTTCATGGTAAAATAAATAACCTTTTATATCAATGTCTTTGTCATCAAATACTTTTATTTGACGAGATTTATATATAGATATCCTTGCTACACTGAGCAAAAAGTTCACAAAATATGTATTTATTTCTTTTGTATTCTTGAGATAACCATGTAATATTAATTGTGTGTAATCCAGAATTGGATTAAGTGTATCTTTTAAAAGTACATTGTGTAGAATGTCAATTACGTACGATTTGAAATTGACAAGCGAGGGGCAATTAGTCCATAGATGAAACATATCTTCTGGAGCTGCTCTACATGACAAGCACGTGCTGTTATCATGTTTACCCATTCGACACAGTTTACTGAGTGTAAATATAGTATTTGTCACCACCCTATAATTAAGACTGACACATTCGGGTGGAAGATGACATTGATTGACAACCAAATATAGAGATTTAAAACACATTGAAGGATAATGTTGAGTCCAGAAATGTTCCGACGTTGGCGATTCAGAAATCTTTTGTAGGAGGAGCTTATAAAAAATTTTGGTAGTAACTTTTGAAAATTCTATCATTTTAGTTCCGACCGTCAAGGAGGGAAGCCTGTCTACGTTGACAGGATTAATTGCGTTTAAATCCTTTTTCCACAGTTTAGGAATAGCATTTAAAATTTTTGCGTACGCTTCAGCTATAATCCGACTTTTTAATTCTGGATGTTTTTCTTGTACCAATTCAACGATAGAATCTTTTGATAAAAATCCCGGAATAAATTCGTAACAAATATCTTTTATTTGAACGATACCGGAGTTAATGAATTCGCTATACAACAATGCTCTTCCGTTATTACTGATAACCGGGTTACAAAATATTGGATTTTCATAAATATGCTGAATTTCAATATCGAATTCGACTTCGGACTTTAGTGAATAATAAGCTTGGATCATTTCTTGATAGACACGTGGTAAGACTTTTAATTGACTCATTTTAAAGCAAGTGTAAACAATGTTTGAATTTATTTTCATGTTTTCGATTTTGTTTATAAAATAAGTCATAGTATTTTTCCAAACTGTTTTACAGTTTTCATCTAAATATTTTTGAAAAATTTAGTCTAAATGATTGCATTTTTAATTATTATTATTATTTAATCCTCCTTCAAGTTTAGGAGCAACTATTGTTTTATATTTTACTAAATGCGATTTATATTGCCAAAGAAATTTTAAAATTGTAGACTTTATTTCAACTTCATACTTTTCAGGCAACGGACAAACTGTTAATGTATAATAGAACCTAGACATTATTAATGTATTTAAGACTGTAGCTCGACCTTGCAGGATAATTCTCTCTTGACCAAAATATAAAATTGTTTTTATTTTTTAATTTTGAATCCCAGTTCAAATAGTCACAAAATTCAGAATTTTTACCATGTAAATTCTAATATTTGTGAAACTTCTGCACTTAATTTTACACCATAATCAATTAATTCAATTTCGGAAATTGATCCCGATCCGAGACACATGATTTCGGATTTCTGTTTGTTTATTTTAGCCCCGGAGGCTTTACTGTAAAGGTCTAAAACTTCAAAAGTTTGATTTATTGACTCTTTATCACTAACAGTTAATGTAAAATCATCTGCATGTGCAAATATTTTAGAATTTTCTTTAGAATTTGGAATTTCAATACCTTTTATATTTTTATTTTTTAAAATTGCTTGTAATAATGGTTCTGCAGCTATTACGTAGCACAACGCAGAAATTGGACAGCCTTGCCTTAAACTATTATGAATAGGCACATAATTAGTTAAAAAGCCATTGACTTTTAATGTACTTCTTATACCAGTGTAAAATATTTTAATCCATTGAATAAACTGTGGCCCGAAACCAAATTTTTCCAAAATATGAAATAAATATTTATGATCGACTCTATCGAAAGCTTTTTCCTGGTCAATTTTAATTAAATATGCTTCGAGATTGTCTTCTTCTATTAATTTTATAATGTCTCTCAGACTAGCTGTAGTATCTGCGATGTCGCTTCCTAAAATGCAACAAGTCTGATTTGAAGAAATAATTTTAGGCAGTACTGATTTTAATCTGTTAGCCATTATTCTTGCAAGAATTTTATAATCTACATTTAGTAGCGAAATAGGCCTATAATTAGAAATTTTATTTCTTTTTCCTTTCTTTTTATAGATTAATGTTATCATTCCAAGTCTCATTGAACGCGGCATAATTTTTTCTTCACTTATTATTTTAAATATTTTTTGAAAAATATCGCCAAACAAATGAAAAAATTTACAGTAAAATGAAACCGTTAGGCCGTCATTACCCGGACTTTTATTTTTATTCATACCATTTAAGGATTTAAAAATTTCAACTAAAGTTATGTCATCGTCACAAGTATTAACATCATCTTCAGGAACTGTTTTTGAAATAAATTCACCTATTTCCTCCATTTTTGATTCATCTATATTAGTACATGAATAAAGCTTTTCATAAAAGTTTTAATTTCATTAAGAATATCTTGCGTACTTGTTAATAATTTACCATTATCATTTTCAATTTCTTTGATTGAATTACTTTTTGTCTGTGTTTTTCTAATTGTAAAAATATTTAGAATTTTGTCACCTTCAATAGCCCAGCTAGCTTTTGATCTCAAAATTGCTCCTTTACATTTTCCTCTTCATAGTTTTTAATTTTGATTTTATTTCTTCAAATTCATTTACATTATATTTATAATTATTAGCGGCAAGATTTGATATTTTTCAAATTTATTTTGAAGTTTAAAATATTCAGATCTTTCGATATATTTTTTTCTTTAGCATAAACCTGAGTTTCCTTTTAATTTTATATTTAGGTTATCAATCCAAATTAATGGGGCTTCGTCAAATAGTCTACACTCTTTTTCTTTTAAAATTAAATCATTAATTTTATTTACATAATGTTCATCATTTAGCAGCATATTGTTGAAAATCCATACACCGGGACCGCGTTCTGTTTGACTACAATCGAAGTTAAGAATTACAAACGAATGGTCGCTAAAAGCCGTATGCTTGTAATAAATATTTTTAACAAACGTAGAAAGCATTTTCGGAATGAATATGAAATCTATACGGCTTTGAACTAACTTATTTTCAATTATACGTCGCCAAGAAAATACTCGCGAATTCGAAAACCGTGCACGCCAAACGTCATAAATATTAAAATCATCTAATAATTTAGAAATCCGTTTGAATGCTTTATCTTCAATGTGTTTTCCAACTCTATCTAGAGGGGAAAGTGATGTATTGAAATCACCCAACAAAATTATTTCATCCGACTTTGGAATATTATCACCAACTTTCTGAAAAAATATATCTCTTTCGTTGACAATATTTGGAGCATAGACGTTAACCAAATCAATAGTTTTATTGTCAACTTCAAGCTGAATATATATAAACCTTCCATCAAACCCTTTAATTTCAGTAACACAATTTTTATATTTCTCACTGACCAGAAAAGCAACCCCTTGTCTGTCTGTACCTGAACAAGATGAAATGATTATACCATTCCAATGTTTTTTATAATCTTCAATCAAATCGGGACTCCAAAATGTTTCTTGCACAGCAACCACTTCATATCTGTTTTCGGAGCAAAAAGAACAAAACTTAATAAATTTATTCACATCTCTAAGACCATTTGCATTGATGGATACGCACTGTACCATCAGGAATAAAATGAGTGCTCTCTGAATATAGACTATGAACGTGAAGGTTATTAGTTTTGTTTGTTTTGAGTACCACCATAAACAACAGACTGCCTCCTGTCATAAGGAATATTAGGCCTAACATTTAAACGACTACGCCTCATATATGGTTTACCACTAGTTTTTACCATTGCTTTTGCTAGTTCTTCATCATTCATATCAGCTTCACTATTTTGTGAAGACAACATGGCATTATTAGTTACAACTTCAGGAGAGGTGGGACTTTTTGTTTGACCCACAACTTCTGATTCATTACATTTGTTTTCATCGGTGCCCCCATTTTCTGACTTAGAATCCCCGGGGCTGGGACATTTTGAGTCAAATAAATCAACAAGATTGTCACATTGTTCAGTTAATTCTAGTTCATTATAATCTGCGTCGTCGCCAACTTTCATCTGATCATCATCTTCATTTTCGTTTCTATCATTAACATTGACATCATCTTGATCATCGCTCATTTGAACTTCATTTTCAGTTTCGCACAATTCAATATTTTTCTGTTCGGGATCGGAAGTCTCTCTAGGGGGTGAATGGGAGTCATTAGTAATATTAACTTCATCATTTGCTGTCTCGTGAACATCGACAGTTATAACTTTTTCTGCATTTTCAGACGGTTCTGCAACATTTTTGGTTTTATCCGCTTCTCTTCGTGTTTTTTTTGTCTGAGAATGTTCATCTTCGCGATTCAATTCTTTAACGAATTTAAAGTTTTTAATTGAGTCTTTCATCTCTTGTTCTCTCTCCGCCATTTGTCGTTTGAAGCTTTTCATATCGGACTCAGAACATCTACACTTTTCGGATACTTGTTACATTTTTCACATTGCTCACTAGGACAATTTTTACTAAGATGACCATGTTCATCACAACGGTAGCATTTATTGTCCGGACAATCTGCATAAAGGTGGTCTGATGACAGACATTTTGAACAGACTTTAGACTGGTGGTCATGTTTGACTCTTATATATTCGGGTTTATTGTCAACTACAAATTTCATTGAATATGGAAGGCTTGAAACATTGGGCGGAAATTTAACAACAACAAACCTCGTGCCATCAGCTACATCTGTTCCTGAATGAACACGTCGTTTTATCTCCGATTTTAACTCGGCGCCATACTCTATCAGCTTCTTGCGAATTTCTTCGTCTGGTATAAAGGCCGGTAAATGAAGAAAGCTTACCACTCGTTCCGTAGAATAAACGGCTTTACAGTTGTACCTTTGTCCGCATAATACAAACGGACCCGTACTTAGTTCATCTGAGGCATCCTTGCTTGCCACGGTGATTTCGTATAGATTGCCACTTCGTGGAACGACGGCCAAAACGTTTCCATCGCCACACAAGCTCTCAGCTTCTTCAATAACACTTAAGGGTCCAACTTTCTTATTGTCTATAACATCCAAAATAAGAGTTAGTTCTTTGCACATGCGGTTTCCCCCACCACCAGGCATGGTGAAGGGGAAACGGTAAAGTTCAACAAAAAGTAAAAAAAAAAAAACTTTCCAAAGTTCAGAAAATACCTGACTTATATACTGATCTTGATTGAAGACAGGCCACCGACAACGGATGGCCTGTTATACACTTTAAATCGTCTAGATTGCTATCCTTGCAAAAGCAAGTCTTTTCAACATGGAAGCCAGACCGGAAGTCCACTGAGCTATAGGGGCTTTGACGCATCGTTCGCTTAATGTAGTATATCTTCATCAGGCAAAATTTCTTTCTAATTTGATGTAAAAGCCAAAATCAGGATAGAATACTAGAAAAATCATCTTGTTCAGTTCCTTTTCAAAGGAAAGCATGCATTTAGCCAATAAAATTAATAATATGATGCTTTGGCTAAAACCAACGAAAGTGCAATTATCCTAGCTAAATAAATAAGTTGGAAATCAAACATACATATACCATATTAACTGCTTGGTGCATTCAAGGAAAACAAAATATCTACATGAAAAGAAAATAAATCTCATCCTTTCTTTATTAGTGTTTCAATTTTTAAAGAGTGTAAAGGTGGCAAAATTTGCGCCGCCGGGAATCGAACCGGGTCGCAAGAATAGGAATCTTGCATGATACCACTACACCAGCGGCGCTTCAATATGAAGTAGTGAATTTTATCTATTTCTATATAACTGTGATACTACAATTTGTCAACTGTTCACCATAAAATAGATAAACTTGTCATATGCATCTAACATTCTTGCAACAGACCTGTAATTAAATCGAGAAAACTGTTACTTGCAATAGGAGCAAAAATTGGTAAGAAGCAAGGGTTTTGCGTAAAAGGTGGCAAAATCTGCCCCAGTGAGAGTCGAACTCACGACCCTGGTTTACGAGACCAGTTTTTTTTTTTTAATCTTTTATATTTATTCAACGTCATCTCATTTTTACAATATTTACATAAATAATAGAAAACATCCAGTCCTTATACTCTTTGGCTTCCTCATTATTACACTATCATTCCGATTTTTTTCTGGT
The DNA here is from genome assembly GCA_017311375.1 of Mytilus coruscus. Classification (NCBI taxonomy): domain Eukaryota; kingdom Metazoa; phylum Mollusca; class Bivalvia; order Mytilida; family Mytilidae; genus Mytilus; species Mytilus coruscus. The sequence goes on from JAASAO010001325.1 coordinate 20,610, forward strand.
TTTTTTTCTTTCTTTCTTTTCCCTTTTTCACACAGGGTTAAAATATAATCTTAAAGAATTGTCAAACAAATCAATAGTTATTTAATCTTATATCTATAGTCAATATGTTCCATAATTGTAAAAGTGTCTTTATTAAAAATTAAAGATTCACATAACGCATATACGGCTGGTATATCCATTCCAGTAACGCAAAATAATGAATTCGATGTAATTTTGTAAATATGACACGATCCTTGGAAATACATTGCATTGTATATATCTTATTTTAAATCAATTAAAAACACAATAATAAAAAAAAACACTATCATACAAGGTTCACTCATCCCTTTCTCACATTAGACTTATCATATACAAAAACAATTTATTATAAATTATGATGTTTCACATAGTTAATCATTTTTTCAATTCCATAATTGGTCGTATCGTTCCAAAAAATGGTTTCGGTCACATCCTCAAATTCAGTTAAAACTAACTGTTCATAATGTTCATAGTTGTAATCATCATCATTCATTGTTCTAATCTGCATTCTATCTGTTTCATACACAATCAATAATTTCCTGTTTTGAACCTTTCCAATCAATAAATCTCGGCCAGCTCGACTTTTTTTAAAAACTATTTCCCCAAAGTGTTCGTGTAATAAATGTGGCGAACTAACAGTATCTATATCACTCTTTTCCTTATTAATCATCGTTCCGTTATCCTTATTTGTAACTGTTCTATTGTGTTTTATTTTTGGAACTATTGTCTTCTCTTCATGTGTATCTATAATTGGATCTAACTGGTTTATAGGTAAGTCGATAAACCGGATAGGCAAGTCACTATCTATATTTAGAGTTGATCGTTCTATATTGTCACCACACTGTTTTGAATTATATTCAGAGGCACAAACGGGTTCATTTTCACATTCCATGCCGGGTTCATCATTATTAATACTCGTAATTTCATTTTCGTTTTCTACATTTATATCGTCTAATGTATCTAAATGTGTAACTTGTATTTTACTATTGCTTTCACTATATTCCCGTAAACGCTTATTGTCTCTTCTCAATGCTGCGCCTGATTTGCGCTTAACCTGTTTATTGTCAGATTTTGTAAACATTATAGATATTCTTGCTTTTTCATTGTCACCATGTACACTGTATGTAATTATACCAAATTCTTCACACGCACTACGTATGGCACTCAATAAAAATCTCGGTAACTTATCCATATTCATCTTAAACTAATTGTCAGAATTTTATTAATGATAAAATAAACTTATGGTGCCTCCAGCCTTGAAAGCTACACGATACATTTCATCTATAATTCTTCTTTACAAATGTTTATATTCCTAAATAGTTCAAAGTCACTTACTGTCAAAAAGGTTCGAAAATATATTCCACTTTCCCTGCTTGGATATCCGAGCAAAACCTTAGAAACAGTAGAATTTTTCGCTACTCAGAAAAACGTGTAACCACTTCAAAACACAAACCGGAAGCCCTACGAGACCAGTGCTCTAACCACTGAGCTATAGGGGCTTTGACGCATCGTTCGCTTAATGTAGTATATCTTCATCAGGCAAAATTTCTTTCTAATTTGATGTAAAAAGCCAAAATCAGGATAGAATACTAGAAAAATCATCTTGTTCAGTTCCTTTTCAAAGGAAAGCATGCATTTAGCCAATAAAATTAATAATATGATGCTTTGGCTAAAACCAACGAAAGTGCAATTATCCTAGCTAAATAAATAAGTTGGAAATCAAACATACATATACCATATTAACTGCTTGGTGCATTCAAGGAAAACAAAATATCTACATGAAAAGAAAATAAATCTCATCCTTTCTTTATTAGTGTTTCAATTTTTAAAGAGTGTAAAAGGTGGCAAAAATTTGCGCCGCCCGGGAATCGAACCCGGGTCGCAAGAATGGGAATCTTGCATGATACCACTACACCAGCGGCGCTTCAATATGAAGTAGTGAATTTTATCTATTTCTATATAACTGTGATACTACAATTTGTCAACTGTTCACCATAAAATAGATAAACTTGTCATATGCATCTAACATTCTTGCAACAGACCTGTAATTAAATCGAGAAAACTGTTACTTGCAATAGGAGCAAAAATTGGTAAGAAGCAAGGGGTTTTGCGTAAAAAGGTGGCAAAATCTGCCCCCAGTGAGAGTCGAACTCACGACCCCTGGTTTACGAGACCAGTGCTCTTTTTTTTATCATTAAAATTATTTATTTACTATTTACATAAAACACCAAGAGACAAACAAACCTCTTTGGTGCCATCTTTGGTATGTACAGAGTTGTTAGTATTAACCTTTTGTTAGTAATGAATTCCATCTAGATATATTTTTAAAAGACAAGTGTTTATAAAACAATGATAATTAATTCAATGTATACCCAAAGAGATAACTCTAATGTTTTCTCAAAAGTCAAACACACCTTTTGACATTCATTTTACGGACACCTTTTCTATTTTTGTTGTTTTTCCCAAATTGTAATGTTCTTTTAACGGTTCAAAACAAACTATTCAGAAACTGCTAGTTTATAATTGTAATCAGTTTGATATAGATTTCATGTGTTTAAAAATAAAATTATTTTGTCGTTTTCAATACGCAGTAAGGAATTATTGCGTAAAAATATTTATCGAAGATCTGTTGTTGATGTTTTATTTTGTGATAAGTGTATGCATATTCTATGTATTTTCTAATTGTAAATTTGAATAGTCTCACTGTGTCTATTTCTTTGTCATGAACCACTTTAAGATTGCGTGTTTTGAAGATGCATAATCTAGCTATACTCAGAAAAAGTTCAAAAATATGTGTTCACAATCTTTGAACTACCAAGGTACCCAAATATCATCAGTTCCTCATAATTTATCAAATTCACAACATAAGGGGATAATCAATAAAATGTTGTGTAACATATCTTTCAGAAAGTTATGTATCGGGGTCAACTTCGGACATAAGGCAAACAGGTGTAACAAGTTTTCTGTATATAGGCCACACGCTTTGCATGTGTTGCTGTCCACTTGACCAAATTTAAACAACTTTTCTAAGGTAAAAATAGCCCTGTGAACCATCCTATAGTTCAGACAATGACAGTCAGGAGGTAGACCATTCTGATTGGTTACTGAATATAATTTAGTAAAATTGATCGACGGATATTTCTCCGCCCAATGCTTTTCAGCTGTGGGCGTTTCAAACATTTCTGACAGTAAGAGTTTGTAAAATAATTTTGTAACTGCCCCTAAAAAAGGAACTTCTCTGTCGTTTTCTAGATAAATACGTAATTTCGGAATACTCTCGGTATTTAACGGGTTTATGGATTTCAGTAAAATTTTCCACGTTTCAGGAATACATCTTAAAATCTTGTCGTATGCAGCTTTTATTTCGTGTGGTTTTCGTCAGGAAAATTTTGTTGAATTATTTCTACTATCGAACCGGAAGTAAAAACCCGGAATAACTTCATAACAGATGTCTTTTATCTGAATCAAACCTGAGTGAATGAATTTTTCAAAAGAAGCATTTTACCGTTTAGCTTTATATTTGGATTACAAAAATAGGATTATCGTACACATGTTGAATTTCAATTTCGAATTTTAGCTTGGATTTTATTCTATAATAGGCATTAAACATTTCTTGATAATAAAGTGGTAAGTGTTTCAAATGCTTGAATTCAAATACGTGAACACAATATTTTGTGTTAAATCCATATTTTCAATTTTAGTGATGAAATAATCAAGCGCACTTTTCCAAATTGAGTGACAATTCGGGTCAAGATATTTTCTAAGGAATTTTAATCTAAAAGCTTGCATTTTAGAAAAATATCTGGAATATTTAAACCTCCTACTAATTTTTCGCCAATTATTGTTTGATACTTTACCAAATGGGACTTATGTTGCCAAAGAAATTTTAAAACTATTAATCGAATTTCGTTTTTATGTTTTCTGGTAGCGGACATACTGTTAAAGTATAATAAAATCTAGACATTATAAGTGAAGTAAGAACAACTGCTCTACCAGGTAGTGTTAGATCTCTTTATTCCAAAAAAATAAAATTGTTTTTATTTTTTAATTTTATCTTTCAATTCAATAATCCACATAACTGTTTATCTTTACCAACATAAATTCCTAGAACTTTAGTTACAGTTTCGCAACGCTGAATTTGCAATGTATTTAGTTCTTGATCATTTATGCTACCAGAACCTAAGCATAAAATTTCAGATTTTGTTTATTAATTTTAGCACCTGACGCTTCACTATGTAGATTCAAAATTTTAAATGTTTCTTTTATAGAATTTTGTCGGCAGTAAAATATTAGTATCATCTGCATGTTGAAAAATGTTTGCCTCTTTATTTGAATTTGGAATAACAACACCTTTAATATTTTTATTCTTTATTATGGCCTGCCCTAATGGTTCCGCAACTAGAACGTAAAGGAGAGCAGATACAGGACATCCTTGTTTTATTGAATTATTTAGTTTAACATATTTTGTTAAAAAGCCATTACATTTTACGCTACTGTTTACATTTTATAAAATATTTTTATCCACTGAATGAATTTTGGACCAAAGCCAAATTTTTCTAAAACTAAGTATAAATAATCATGATCAACTTTGTCAAAAGCCTTTTCCTGGTCAACTTTATAAGAAAAGCTTCTAAATCATCGTTTTCAATGATTTCAATTAAATCTCTAATGCTTGCAGTTGTATCTGCAATATCTCGTCCAGGGATACAACACGTTTGATAAATAGAAATCAATTTCGGCAAAACAAATTTTAGTCTGTTAGACATTATTCTAGCCATTATTTTATAATCCACACATAACAATGAAATGGGTCTAAAGTTTTTTAACATATTTTTGTCCCCTTTATTTTTATAGACCAAAGTAATTATGCCATGTCTCATAGATCTTGTCATAAGTTTTTCTTCTTCAATGGCTTTAAATATTTTCAAAATATTTCTCCGAACGAATGGAAGAAATGGCAAAAGAATTCTACAGTTAGTCCATCGGGACCCGGGGATTTATTTTAGACATACTAAATAAAGCGGCTTTTATGTCATCTAAACTAAATTCCGCTTCTAAATTTTCCATATCATCTTCAGAAACTTTTCCGAAATAAAATTTAAAATTTCATTTGCTTTATCTTTGTTTATTGATGTACAAGAATATAAATCTTTATAAAATTTATGAACTTCATCAAGAATTGCCTCCGTAGATGTGACTATATTATTATCACTATTTTTAATTCTTTTATAACATTACAGTTTTGTTTATATTTTCAAGTTGTAAAAATATTTAGATTTTTGTCACCATCTATTGCCCAATGGGCTTTAGAACGCAAAATTGCGCCTTTACAAATGTTTTCTTCATGACATTTTAATTTCAATTTAACTTCCTCAAATTTATTTAAGTCAACAATTTCATTATTAGCTACGGCTAATGAAATTTTTCAATTCTCTTTGAATTTTAAAATATTTCGATTTTTCGGCACGGTATTTATCTTGCGCAATAACTTTTGCTAATTGTTTTATTTTATATTTTAAATTATCATACCAAACCAAAGGTTCTTCGTCATAAAGAGGACATTGTTTTCGGTTTCAATTAATCTATTAATTTTATTTACAAACTCTTCGTCATCTAGCAATTTGTTATTAAATATCCATAAACCCGGGCCTCTTTCAATTTCACTAAAATCTATATTCAGATTTACAAAGAATGATCGCTGAACGCATTATGTTTATAATAAACGTTCTTCACAAATACAGAAAAGACTTCGGAATAAATATAAAATCCAATCTACTCTGAATTAAATTATTTTGTACAACTCGACGCCAAGAGAATATTCGTGACGTTGGATTTCTTGCTCGCCATATATCATAAATATTAAAATTTTCGCACAACTGATTTATTGTTTTGTATGATTTGTCTTCTGTGTGTTGTGTTTTCCGCACCTGTCAAGTTTTGACATAGATGTGTTCATATCACCCAACAAAATAATATTTTCTGTATTTATCAATTTTCCGCTCAAATTTTCGAAAAAGGTAGTTCTCTCAAGAACAGAATTAGGTGCGTAACAATTAACAATATTTATTAATTTATCATCTTGTTGTAATTGAATATGTACACATCTACCGTCAAAACTTTGTACATAATTTACTTCATGTTCAACCTTTTTACTTATCAAAAAAGCAACACCTTGTCTATGTGTTTCAGCACACGAGTAAAATATTTTACCATTCCAAAACTTAGAAAAACTAGTAACTAAATCATCTGACCAAAAAGTTTCTTGGATTGCTACAACATCATAATAATTTTCCGAACAAAAAGAACAAAACTTTTGGAATTTTGACTGATCCCTCAAACCATTAGCATTAATAGATACAATATTAACCATCGGTACAAAAAGTAAGAAAGAAAGTAAGTTTGTACCTATGAACTTGAATTTGATTCTTTATTCCTGGGTTCCCTCCTAAATTTTTTAAGCTCATCTGAAGTAAATTTTGGAGATGTAACCAAACGTTTCCTCCTAACTTTACTCATATTCGCAGCCAATTCCTCGTCGGTCATTTCAATATCAGCTTCCTTAGATCCATCAACTTCTGTATTTTTACCAACAGTATCAGTCAAATTAGGCCCACGAGGAATTGGCTGTGGTTTTAATTTTGATGGGCTAGGCCCCCTTTTATGCATTTTATTATCAACATTTACTGTCTCTTGTTTGTTTGAATGTTCATCTTCAGTCATCAAATCTAGTTCATCATTATCAACACCAGACATTTGTTTTTCATCGGAAACTATAACATCATTGTCTTTTTTAGCGTTTTCATCAAATTGTTCATCTTTGGCATCGTCGTCAGCATCACTTTCCTCTATGGTATCATCATCACCGTCACTTTTCGCCGTGTTATCATCGTCATCATCACTCTGCTCCATGTTATCATCATCACCATTGGCCCCATCCATGTGCTCGTCTTCAGCTTCATTCTCGTTCATACCATCATTTTCTTGATGTTCAGTGTTTGTTTCATGTTCAGGAATGTCAGAATTTGTTTCATTTTCTGAGTTGTTAGCATTTATATCGTTTTCTGTGTCATCATTAGTTGTTTCATTTTCATTTCTACCCCTGTTCCAAACCGGCTCACACCGACAGTATGATAACACTTTATGACATGTTTCACACGGCGGAGTTTGACAAGCTCTTGCTAGATGTCCGAAGCGTTTACACTTGTAGCAAATGTTATCAGGACAGTTTGCATAAACATGACTTGTCTCAAAACACTGGGTACATACTCTCTTCTGTTCGTCATGGACTACTCTTATATATTCGAATGAACTCACGCCAGTTGAAAGTTTCAAAGTATATGGTAGACTTTGTCGTTCAGGGGAAAATCTGACTACTACATACCGTGTACCATTAGCGACGTCCGTACCAGGGTGCATTTTCCGCTTAATGGGCGACTTGAGTGTTACACCAAACTCCTGTAGTTTCTCCCGTATTTCAGAGTCGGGCACATAATGTGACACGTTGAAAAAACTGACAACTTTGTCACGAGAAAAAATAGCTCTAGGTTTAAAATTTGAGTCATTCACCTTAAATCCTGTATCAACTATCAAATCCAAAGCATCTTTATCAGTCAACGTAAGCTCATAACTATTACCGCTTTTTGGAACACATGCAAGGACTGTTCCCTCACCAACTTCTTTTTCCACATTAGCGATGACGTCGGCAGCTTTTATAGTCCGGTTATCACCTACATCCACTAACACAGTTTTTTCTTTAATGGAACGACCATCCCCCCTTCCACCAGACATGGTGAAGGGAGGTGAGAAAGTCTTAATAAGTGTCAAAAATGCACTAAATATGGCCACAAATAGTTCTACTAAAACAATATATGGAATAATAATGACTAACCATCAACGGATGGCTAGTCATACAACCTAAACTTAACAGATTTTTCTCTGGTTTAGAAGGCACGTCTTCCTTATCCAAATCAAAACCGGAAGTCGAGAAAACTGTTACTTGCAATAGGAGCAAAAATTGGTAAGAAGCAAGGGTTTTGCGTAAAAGGTGGCAAAATCTGCCCCAGTGAGAGTCGAACTCACGACCCTGGTTTACGAGACCAGTGCTCTAACCACTGAGCTATAGGGGCTTTGACGCATCGTTCGCTTAATGTAGTATATCTTCATCAGGCAAAATTTCTTTCTAATTTGATGTAAAAAGCCAAAATCAGGATAGAATACTAGAAAAATCATCTTGTTCAGTTCCTTTTCAAAGGAAAGCATGCATTTAGCCAATAAAATTAATAATATGATGCTTTGGCTAAAACCAACGAAAGTGCAATTATCCTAGCTAAATAAATAAGTTGGAAATCAAACATACATATACCATATTAACTGCTTGGTGCATTCAAGGAAAACAAAATATCTACATGAAAAGAAAATAAATCTCATCCTTTCTTTATTAGTGTTTCAATTTTTAAAGAGTGTAAAGGTGGCAAAATTTGCGCCGCCCGGGAATCGAACCGGGTCGCAAGAATGGGAATCTTGCATGATACCACTACACCAGCGGCGCTTCAATATGAAGTAGTGAATTTTATCTATTTCTATATAACTGTGATACTACAATTTGTCAACTGTTCACCATAAAAAGATAAACTTGTCATATGCATCTAACATTCTTGCAACAGACCTGTAATTAAATCGAGAAAACTGTTACTTGCAATAGGAGCAAAAATTGGTAGAAGCAAGGGTTTTGCGTAAAAGGTGGCAAAATCTGCCCCAGAGAGTCGAACTCACGACCCTGGTTTACGAGACCAGTGCTCTAACCACTGAGCTATAGGGGCTTTGACGCATCGTTCGCTTAATGTAGTATATCTTCATCAGACAAAATTTCTTTCTAATTTGATGTAAAAGCCAAAATCAGGATAGAATACTAGAAAAATCATCTTGTTCAGTTCCTTTTCAAAGGAAAGCATGCATTTAGCCAATAAAATTAATAATATGATGCTTTGGCTAAAACCAACGAAAGTGCAATTATCCTAGCTAAATAAATAAGTTGGAAATCAAACATACATATACCATATTAACTGCTTGGTGCATTCAAGGAAAACAAAATATCTACATGAAAAGAAAATAAATCTCATCCTTTCTTTATTAGTGTTTCAATTTTTAAAGAGTGTAAAGGTGGCAAAATTTGCGCCGCCCGGAATCGAACCGGGTCGCAAGAATGGGAATCTTGCATGATACCACTACACCAGCGGCGCTTCAATATGAAGTAGTGAATTTTATCTATTTCTATATAACTGTGATACTACAATTTGTCAACTGTTCACCATAAAAAGATAAACTTGTCGTATGCATCTAACATTCTTGCAACAGACCTGTAATTAAATCGAGAAAACTGTTACTTGCAATAGGAGCAAAAATTGGTAAGAAGCAAGGGGTTTTGCGTAAAAAGGTGGCAAAATCTGCCCCCAGTGAGAGTCGAACTCACGACCCCTGGTTTACGAGACCAGTGCTCTAACCACTGAGCTATAGGGGCTTTGACGCATCGTTCGCTTAATGTAGTATATCTTCATCAGGCAAAATTTCTTTCTAATTTGATGTAAAAGCCAAAATCAGGATAGAATACTAGAAAATCATCTTGTTCAGTTCCTTTTCAAAGGAAAGCATGCATTTAGCCAATAAAATTAATAATATGATGCTTTGGCTAAAACCAACGAAAGTGCAATTATCCTAGCTAAATAAATAAGTTGGAAATCAAACATACATATACCATATTAACTGATTGGTGCATTCAAGGAAAACAAAATATCTACATGAAAAGAAAATAAATCTCATCCTTTCTTTATTAGTGTTTCAATTTTTAAAGAGTGTAAAGGTGGCAAAATTTGCGCCGCCGGAATCGAACCGGGTCGCAAGAATGGGAATCTTGCATACATAAAATTAACTGATAATTGTCTTTGTTTACAGTAAATAAAGAGACGAAAATCGAAACGAAATAATCAAATGTTCGTACGGGGCTGGACACCATTCCACCATTCGAGTTCACGATCAAAAACGTTGATATTCATCAATGTGAAACAATTTCTATATAACAACAGTCATAAAAATTCCGCAGCTAAAAACAAACTAGCATACACTCGTTCTTACAAATACATACGCGCATGCTCACAAAAAATATATTTATCAACAAATTATTTACAACAATTTTTATTTTAGCATAATCTATCATTTGAAGTATAGCCTGTTCAATTTCAGCAGTCATATACTGCGTTTCACGAACATCACTGAAGTCTTGTGTCAATACTGTATTGAACTTTTGTAATATCGGTCACTTCTAACTAGTTCTTCGTATGTGTTTTGGTCTATATCAAAATAATTAGTCTACCCGTATTTTCAATTTTGCATATCAGTTTACCAATTGTAAATCTACTTTTTCAGGACAAATTTGGAAATCAAGTCACATTTTCATCATCACTTGCATCATGTACGAGTTTTATATTAGAATCATCTGTTACACTTTCTTCGGTTCTTATATTTGAATTCTTAATTTCTTCGTTATAACAGAAATATTTGAAGCCGGCGGTTTGACACATGTACTATCTTTCGCTTTACGGAACTTAAAAGTAGAAAAGAAATCAGAATCATCATCCAATTTCCAATATTCTTTTGCTACTTTAATTTCTTCAATATTGTCCACTGAACAAGCGCTTTTAGCTTTATTTACATCTTTGTTATTGTTTACATTCCGATAGGTCAAGGATTTACCTGTATTGTAAACACAAATCAATATTTACATTTTCAGCTGATTGAATTTCACCTGTTAACGTTGTTGGGGTGCCATTCGGGGTAATTTCAACGTCCATATCGCTAACTAATCTGGACACAATTATCAGCATTATTTGAACACTGAGTATTTGTGGCACATTCTGTTATTATAGTGTCACTCATGTTTTCTATTATATTCCTCAGTGCTTTTATTGTAAAGCGTTTAATTGTAGGAATTCGATTTGGCATCAATTACTTTGATACTCTCTTGATCAGTAAACATATATTGAAATTCTGCTTTATATTTTCTCCGTGCACTGTAAATGTAATGTTACGAAATTGTTCACACGCATTCTGTCATCAAAGCTAGTCAATAATGACGGAAGTCTTTCCATGATGAAATCAAAAATAAAATCCTAATAAATTCTCTCTCGACCTCTTCTTACACAATGATTCTTTACATGTCTACAAATGTTACTTTTACGACGAAATTTTGCAATATAATGAAAAAGACTTACTATCATACAAGTCAGAATCACATTAATCCTTTATCTAGCTTGGAAATCCGAGCAAGAAGACATATAAACAGAGTGTTATTTCACATTTGACAAAATGTACGTCCGTTCACATCAAGGTCCACTCCGACTCAACCTCTAATAAAACTTTAAATAAACTAATAACTGTCTTTGTTTTCAGTAAAAAAGGAGACGAAAACGAAACGAATTAATCCAAATGTTCGTAAGGGGCTGACCTTATCTCCACCATGCGAATTCCACGATAAAAAACGTTGATATTTATCATGCACAGTGAAAACAATGTCTGAGACTACAGTCAATTATTAGAAGTCATAAAAATTCTGCAAGCAAAGAGAAAAAACTAGCATACACGCAATCTTATAATTACATACGCATGCTCACAAAATTATATTTACCAACAAATTATTTACAACAATTTTTTATTTTAGCATATTCAATCATTTGAACTATTGCCTGTTCAATTTCAGCATTCATATAACCTGCTCTTCACGAACATCACTGAAGTCCTGTGTCAATACTGTATTGTACATTTTGTAATATCGGTCACTGTTAGTTAGTTCTTCGTATGATTTTTGGTCCATATCAAAAATAATAAGTCTTCCCGTATTTTCAATTTTGCATATCAGTTTACCACCTGTATTTCTTCTTTTTTCAAGACAAATTTAGAAATCAAATCACACTTTTCATCATCACTTGCATCATGTACGATTTTTATATTCGAATGATCAGATTCACTTTCTTCTGTTCTTATATTTGAATTGTGAATTACTTTCTTTTTCACACAAATATTTGTAGCCGTCGGTTTGCTACAAGTACTATCTTTACTTTTAACAAACTTAAATGTAGAAAGAAATCAGAATCATCATCCAATTTCCATTCTTCCGCTGGCATTACTTTCCTCAATACTGGCCACTGAACATGTGTTTTTATCTTTGTTTACATTGACATCTTTGTTATTGTTTACACATTCCGATAAATCAGGTGATTTACCTGTATCGTATAAACGCAAATCAATATTTACATTCTCAGCTGATTGAATTTCACCTGTTAACGTTGTTGGGGTGCCATTCGGGTATTTTCAACGTCCATGTCGCTAACTAATTCCACGCAATTTCTGTATAATTTGTACACTGAACATTTATATCAGATTCTGCAATTATAGTGTCACTATTGTTTTCATAATATTCCTTTAGTTTTTATTGTCACGTTTAACTGAAGAATTGGATTTACGCTTACTTTTGACACTGTCTTGATTAGTAAACATAATTGAAATTTGCTGGCTTTATCATTTTCCATGCACTGTGAATGTAATGTTACAAAATTGTTTACACGCATTCTGTATCGTACTTGTCAATAATGATGGAGTCTTTCCATTAAGTGAAATAAAAAACAATAGTCTAATCATAAATTTCTTCGGGACCTCTCTTCTTACAAAATAATGTTTACATCACTACATGCTACTTTACGACGAAATTTTGCCAAATAAAGAAATAGACTTACTAATGTTGTTACAAGTCAGAATCACAATAATCCTCTCTTTAGCTTGGAAACTGAGCACAACATATAACACAGTGTATTTTCAAACATGACAAAACAACGTCCGTTCACATCAAGGTCCACTCGACTCTCCAAAATATCTATACATGAAAAGAAAATAAATCTCATCCTTTCTTTATTAGTGTTTCAATTTTAAAGAGTGTAAAGGTGGCAAAATTTGCGCCGCCCGAATCGAACCTGGTCGCAAGAATGGGAATCTTGCATGATACCACTACACCAGCGTGGCGCTTCAATATGAAGTAGTGAATTTTATCTATTTCTATATAACTGTGATACTACAATTTGTCAACTGTTCACCATAAAATAGATAAACTTGTTACATGCATCTAACATTCTTGCAACAGACCTGTGGGTAAATCGAGAAAACTGTTACTTACAATAGGAGCAAAATTGGTAAGAAGCAAGGTTTTATGTAAAAGGTGGCAAAATCTGCCCCCAGTGAGAGTCGAACTCACGACCCTGGTTTGACGAGACCAGTGCTCTAACCACTGAGCTATAGGGCTTTGACGCATCGTTCGCTTAATGTAGTATATCTTCATCAGGCAAAATTTCTTTCTAATTTGATGTAAAAAGCCAAAATCAGGATAGAATACTAGAAAATCATCTTGTTCAGTTCCTTTTCAAAGGAAAGCATGTGCATTTAGCCAATAAAATAATAATATGATGCTTTGGCTAAAACCAACGAAAGTGCAATTATCCTAGCTAAATAAATAAGTTGGAAATCAAACATACATATATATATATTAACTGCTTGGTGTATTCAAGAAAACAAAATATCTACATGAAAAGAAAATAACTCTCATCCTTTCTTTATTAGTGTTTCAATTTTTAAAGAGTGTAAAGGTGGCAAAATTTGCGCCGCCTCGAATCGAACCTGGTCGCAAGAATGGGAATCTTGCATTTTTTTATCTTGATAAAATTTATTGCACAAATTATTATCATCTTCTACATCAATTTACAACATTATTATGAAAACATCAAGTCCCTATACTATTATGCTACCTGCTACACTAATCTTTCATGCAGCTCATTCATTCAACTTATTTTAGAAACTCACGCAGAATACAATTCAGCACATACATTGAAATTGATAAAAGCTTACACAGAATACAAAGAAAACTCAAAATAAAAAGTGTTTGTAATGTCTTATTTTGCGACAGAGGACTAAAATTTGATACAACTGAAAATGAAGTCTGCACAGGGCTGATTCCATTCCACCACGCAAATAAAATTGAAGTATTATATATCGAGTCATTCATCAGCTATTTTAAGACAGGCAAACAAATCACACAAAAATTATCAATATTTGGAAAAACTTTTTCACAACATTCTCACAAACACCATACAAACTTTCCTCTTATAAATCAAAATACAATTAAATAATAAAACAATTACAGCTTTTTATTGGTCGCAAATTCATCATCTGATCTAGTCCTTGTCTCCAGCATCATCAGTCATCAGTTTTGTTATAGTTCTTACATCACGAAAATCTTCAGTCAGCCTTTTGTTAAATTTATAGTAACCTCGATCACTACAATCGACTTTCATTTTAACTCTTTATCATACATATGAAATAAATATAAGACGGTGCCTCAATGTTTTTCCCGGATCAACATTTCATTACGACCTCCTGTTTGTTTCAAAACAAATTTAGGAATTAACTTAACATCATCAGTTGCAGGTTTTGACGGAACTATTTGTTTACTTTTGTCATTATTTTCTTTCAATCTATCACATGATTGCATATATTTAGATGTAGTAGATAAACTATCACTGTTATTCGCTTTACTAAACGTAAATTCTGAAAGTACATCATCTCCCTTTGTTGTACCGTTATTCTTTCAATTTTGTCAATTGATAATCCACGTTTGTTTTATTTTTACATTGTTATCAATTTTCCTATTTACAGAATTAAATGACACAGACAATTCTTTACCTGTACTGATTGAACACTGTTCTATATTTGGACGTTCTATGCCGGTTTCAATGTTACCTGTACATCTCCTGTAGCGGAGGCCTCAGACGGGTTATCTTCAATGTCCATTATATCCGATGTATTTATTGCTACCGTTTCGTCCTGTATTATATTACTTTCAAATGCACAGTCCGAATGAATCACCGCTAAATTATTTTCATTATTCGAAACACTTTAACACTAGTGTTATATTCTTTCATTCGTTTTTGTCACGATTGACAGTTGAATCGACTTTCGTTTACTTTTATTGCTATCTTCATTTGTAAACATTATAGAGATACGTGCTCTGTCATTTTCACCATGCACAGTAAATGTGATATTTCGAAATTGTTCACAAGCATTTTCTATAGTACTCTATAAAAAGATGGAAGTCTCCATTATAATATAATTCACTCTCGGTAGCCTCTCTTTCTATACGATAACGTTTACAATAATGTAAAACATTACAAACGACAGTTTTGTCCTAATTAAAGAAAACAACTTACTTGATATAAGTTGAGAATGTTTATATTCCGAAAATATGCTTGGAAACTGAGCAATTACTTTATAACATAGTAACGGCTCCCTTAGACATAAACACAACGTCCACCTACCAAAGGTCCACTCTGACCACCCCAGTCGCAAGAATGGGAATCCTTATGACACTACTCACCATCAGGCGCTTCAATATGAAGTAGTAAATTTTATCTATTTCTATATAACTGTGATACTACAATTTGTCAACTGTTCACCATAAAATAGATAAACTTGTCATATGCATCTAACATTCTTGCAACAGACCTGTAATTAAATCGAGAAAACTGTTACCTTGCAATAGGAGCAAAAATTGGTAAGAAGCAAGGGTTTTATGTTAAAAGGTGGGCAAAATCTGCCCCCAGTGAGAGTCGAACTCACGACCCTGGTTTACGAGACCAGTGCTCTAACCACTGAGCTATAGGGCTTTGACGCATCGTTCGCTTAATGTAGTATATCTTCATCAGGCAAAATTTCTTTCTAATTTGATGTAAAAGCCAAAATCAGGATAGAATACTAGAAAAATCATCTTGTTCAGTTCCTTTTCAAAGGAAAGTACGTGTATTTAGCCAATAAAATTAATAATATGATGCTTTGGCTAAAACCAACGAAAGTGCAATTATCCTAGCTAAATAAATAAGTTGGAAATCAAACATACATATACTATATTAACTGCTTGGTATCTTAAGAAAACAAAATATCTACATGAAAAGAAAATCAATCTCATCCTTTCTTTATTAGTGTTTCAATTTTAAAGAGTGTAGAGGTGGCAAAAATTAGCGCTGCCCGAATTGAACTCGGTCGCAAGAATGGGAATCTTGCATGATACCACTCACACCAGCGGCGCTTCAATATGAAGTAGTGAATTTTATCTATTTCTATATAACTGTGATAATTACTAAATTTGTCAACTGTTCACCATAAAATAGATAAACTTGTCATATGCATCTAACATTCTTGCAACAGACCTGTAATTAAATCGGAAAAACTGTTACTTGCACTAGGAGCAAAATTGTAACAAGCAGGGGCAATGCGTAGGGTGGCAAAATCTGCCCCCAGTGAGGCAGTCGAACTCACGACCCCTGGTTTACGAGATCCAGTGCTCTAACCACTGAGCTATAGGGCTTTGACGCATCGTTCGCTTAATGTAGTATATCTTCATCAATCAAAATTTCTTTCTAATTTGATGTAAAAAGCCAAAATCAGGATAGAATACTA
Organism: Mytilus coruscus; assembly: GCA_017311375.1. NCBI lineage: Eukaryota > Metazoa > Mollusca > Bivalvia > Mytilida > Mytilidae > Mytilus > Mytilus coruscus. Next base: position 37,173 of record JAASAO010001325.1, read on the forward strand.
GAAAATCATCTTGTTCAGTTCCTTTTCAAAGGAAAGTACGCATTTAGCCAATAAAATTAATAATAATATGATTTAGCTAAAACCAACGAAAGTGCAATTATCCTAGCTAAATAAAATAAGTTGGAAATCAAACATATATATACCATATTAACTGTTTGGTATTCAAGGAAAACAAAATATCTACATGAAAAGAAAATAAATCTCATCCTTTCTTTATTAGTGTTTCAATTTTTAAAGAGTGTAAAGGTGGCAAAATTTGCACCCCGCCTGGAATCCAACTGGTCAAGTGAATGGGAATCTTGCATTTTTTTTTTTTTATCTTTATTAAAATCAATCATCATATTATATAAATAAAATCATTAAAATGTATCTAATATCACAGTTAAGTTACATACAACAGATTTCTAATAACAGAATACAAAATGCCATCTTATAGTTTTCTAAGATTACAATTCATTAGTACATCAGAGATCAAATATAATCACACCACTGTCTGTTTTCTGCAGCATAGAATTATGCAGAAGGAAAATGCTTTTCATACAAGTCACCCATATTCTTCTATTAGACACAAATATTCATTAAAATAAGTCACATAATGCTTCAATGTGTATTGAAAAATCTTAATATATCAATACCCTTTACATTATTTTTACAAGATTTCTTCTTCTAAATATACAGTAACGTGCAACTGATAACATAAAGTTAATAAAACTGGTATTTACAATTAATTGATTGTTACAGTTAAACCTAGCATAAATATTTGTTCATATACAACAGAATTAACTTGATCTGAATCACAAGTATCTAATAACTCTACTTTGTAATCAAATACTGATGAAAATCATATAATTCAGAACATTTTATAAATAAATGCATTATATCTTCTATTCTCATATACAACAAATATCACATAAAATCATTATTCTACTAACTTCATTTTTAATAAACGTTCGTTTGTAAATATACCACAGTGGGTTATTTTAGTAAATCAAGCTCCGTCATTATTGATGGTTTCAAAACATATTAACTATTTTCCATACTTTATGCATACTTTCATCCTCTCTGAAAGATATTCATCCATTTGTCAACAGATTTTGGTGGCTGACACAATTTATCTATAACAAGACAATATAACTGTTTTGATGAACACATCTTAAAATCAACAAGTTTATAAATCTATGTTCAAATTAATGTCAATTTTTCTATTGTTTGTTCTGTGATACACCTCAGTCCCTACAGTGTTAGTCCACAATTCTGGTAAAGCAGACTGAAGTGATCGATAACGTTTTATAATACTACCTATATCATATTCATCATTCCCTTTAGCAACAATTTCTATATTAGCATTTTGAGGTAAAAACCCAGGTTTCACCTCATAACAAATGTCCTTCAACTGAATTATTCCAGCCTCTATAAAGTCATTCCATAAGATTGTGTTTCCCACATATCAAAACTTGAATTACAAAATAACGGTTGGTTATAAATATACTCAACTGTATAATCAAAAGACATTTTTCTTATAGTTAAAAATGATTGTAACATTTTCTTTGTATATCACAGGAATACAAGACAAATATTTATCTTTAATTGATATAAATATAATTTTTCTGCCAATTTCATATTCAATATTTTGGAAATAAAATACCTAAAATGTCTTTCCATATTACATTATAATCTCCTATTTAAAAATCTGGCCAAAACTTCAATCTAAAAGCACAGAGCTTTGATTTAATATCAGGCAGTTGTAAACCACCTTTAGTTTTATCACAAATAATAGTATTATACTGTACAAGATGTGCACCACCATTCCACACAAAATTAACACACAGTCTTTTTCATTTCTTCAATAGCCCATTCAGGCATAGAAGTAACAAATAAATTATACCACAGTCTAGACATTAATAGAGAGGTTATTACCATTTACTCTACCATGTCAATTTTCTTTGTATCCACATATTTAATAACATCTTAATTTTATTTAGTTTTCCTCTCCAATTCAACTCATTACATACATGTTCATTTTTGCCAATATAAACACCTAATAACAAAATTTCATTTTCACAAATTTTGAGACCATGACAATTTTGTTCATTTCTCTGTCATACAACCTTTTCCAATAGGCATTATTTCTGACTTTGCCTATTCATTTTAAAACCAGAGCATTTACCATACAATTCAAAAACATTAAATACTTCATCAATTGACTCTTATCAGATACAGTTACAGTAGTATCATCAGCATGTTGAAACATTTTACACATTTTTCTGACATTGGAATATTGATTCCGGAAATATTATAATTATTACTAATTATACATTGTAAAGGCTCAGCTGCCAAAACATATAATAGAGCACTAATTGACAGCCTTGCTTTATCCCATTCTTTGATAGAAAATACTTGGTTAAAACCCATTACATTTTACAGAGCTATTTATTTCATTATAAAAATTGTAATCCATTTAATAAAACTTTCACCAAAACCAAATTTCTAATATACACTCAATATATACTCATGACTAAGCCTATCAAAGGCTTTTTCTTGATCAGCTTTTACAATATATCCCTCCATATCATCATTTTCTACTAAAGTTATGATATCACGTACATTGGCAATACTATTAGAAATATCTCTTCCTACTATACAACATGTTTGATTTTCAGACACTATTTTTGGCAATACTTTTTTGAATCTATTTGCCATGACACGAGCTAAAATTTTGTAATCAACTTGCAGTAATGAAATAGGTCTATAATTTTTAATACCTCTTCTATCACCTTTTTTCTTAAAAATTAGACTGATAACACCAGATCTCATTGATCTTGATAAAATACCTTCATCATAAACAGCATTAAAAACTTTATATAATATTTCTGCTGAATCAAAATGTACAATAAAATTCTGTAGTAAGTCCATCTGAACCTGGGCTCTTATTCTTAGACATAGATGATAAGGCCTCAGCAATTTCATTAAATGTTATATCCGAATCACAAAACTCTTTATCATCATCATTAACCTTTTTATCAACATGTTGTAAAAATCACATAGTTTATCAGTTTCTATCTCAACACAAGAGTACAAATCTTTGTAAAATTATATTCAATATCTAAAATTCCATCAGTATCATTTACAATTTCATCATTTTCATTATACAATTCTTTCACAGAATTACTTTCCTGTTTATACTTTTCTAAGTTAAGAAAATACTTTGTATTTTGTGTTCCTCTGTGTAAAGCCCATGTGGCTTTAGATCTTAAAATAGCACCTTTACATTTTTCTAATTCATATTTACCTAGATCTAATTTCAATGTTTCTAATCTAGTTACATCTATATCTATACCACTTGCTTGTAAAGCACATAACCTTTGTATTTTATTTTGTATATCAAAAATCCTTTTCTTTTCCTTAACTAAATCTGAAGAAAAACTTGAGAATATCTCTTAATTCGATATTTCAAATTATCCCACCAAATAAGTGGTTCACTGTCATATAATGAACAATTCATAGATTCAACTATAATCTCTTTAACTCCTTTTACATAATTTACATTTGACAATACAGTATTATTCAACACCCATATTCCAGGGCCTCGTTCAACAACAACACAGAAGTTAAAATTATAAAAACATATGTATGATCACTAAAGCTTGTTTCATTATAATACACATTTTGTACATTTGGTGATAAGGATTTACTAATTAAGAAATAGTTCATTCTACTCTGCTGCAATATATTATTACATATTCTTTTCCAAGAAAATATTTTTTACATTCATTTCTTGCTCTCCACACATCATATATATTACAATTACAAATAGTTTTATTTAACTCTCTGTATGCTTCATCAATACTATGTTTAGATTTACCTCCTTTGTCTAAGTCTGACAAAGTTGTATTGAAATTTCCACCTATTATAACATTTTGTAAATTTTCAATATAACTGTTAACAAACTTAAAATATCTTGCTCTTCTATACAATTATTAGGTGCATAAACAGATACAAAATTAAAAATTTGACCATCAGTTTCATATGATACATGTATAAACCTCCTCATCATCTTTGTATACTAGTTTTGTTTTATCTTTACACTATTGGCAACCATAAAAGCAACACCTTGCCTACTATTATAACCATTACATTCTATATATTTTCCTCATACATATATTTTTATTCCATCAACATGATTTATCCCAAAAAGTCTCTTGCAACAAAGCAAAGAAGTCCTTTATCATATAAAACAGATACAAAATTTGAAAATTATTCACATTTTTAAACCATTACAATTAAACGAACAAATCAACACCATTATGATACAAATAAAATAATAAAATTGTTTATCCATTTCTATTTTTTTCAGACACCTGAGAGCTTCTACTAGCATTAACATTAGGTGTAGGCTTAATCAAAGCCCTTCTTTCAAGCTTTCTTTGGTGCTTTTTAAATTTCCTAAGCTCTTTAGAAGTAAGAGAACAAACATCAACGTTTGTGTCACCTCCTTCATCCATGTTTTCCTCAACACAGATAGAGGAGTCATCATCATCAACACCACTACCACCCTCTGCGTTGTTTAAAGTAACATCACAAAGGGTGTCGTTTTTTCCCAATGATCGGGATCAAAATCCTCAAAATCTAAATCTTCATTTACACCTTCTTTACATAGAAGAGTGCCATCTCCTCCTCGTTTGACTTTTTACCAGTTTTTCATCTTTTCTCTTCCTCAACGGCACTAACACTAGGAGTAGAGATATCAACTTCATCATCATCTTCACATCTTCATCAATATTTTCATCTGATTCAGAACAATTATCGTCAGAATTAGCAATTTTTCTTTCTAGTCTCATGCTGTACAACATTATCCACGTGCACGACAGCTTCGATAATCAATTCATTTTGTTCTTATGAATGTCATCGACCAGACCTTCACTTTCTGGTACATCATCACTTTTAACTCGGTTGGTTCTGACACTTCATTATTGGTTTCTTCTTGCGTGTTACTCATGTTTTTAACTCCCGTGTCTTCCACGTTGTTTACATCTTTCACGCAACCACACACTATTTTATCACAATCATTGCACTTTGCAATGATTGGCTGCGGTCGCGTTTTCAAATTGTCTCCTTCTGACATTTACACTTTAATGGTAGTTCATGACAATGTTCACACTTAGCTGAACGACACCTTCGCCACATGACCCTCTGCTCCACAACCATTACAAATAATGTAAGGACAGTGTTTGTGAACATGTTCAGGTGAAAGGCATTCTGAACATACCTTTGTCTGATTATTGTGACACATTTGTAATACTTCGTGGTTTTACCAACCTTAAAAGGCATACTCCATGGTAGTGCAATTACATGCGGTGGAAAAACGCATTTGACAAAACGCGTTCCATCGGCTACCTGCGTACCCGGTACAACTCATGGGAATCTTGCATGATACCACTACACCAGCGGCGCTTCAATATGAAGTAGTGAATTTTATCTATTTCTATATAACTGTGATACTACAATTTGTCAACTGTTCACCATAAAATAGATAAACTTGTCATATGCATCTAACATTCTTGCAACAGACCTGTAATTAAATCGAGAAAACTGTTACTTGCAATAGGAGCAAAAATTGGTAAGAAGCAAGGGTTTTGCGTAAAAGGTGGCAAAATCTGCCCCAGTGAGAGTCGAACTCACGACCCTGGTTTACGAGACCAGTGCTCTAACCACTGAGCTATAGGGCTTTGACGCATCGTTCGCTTAATGTAGTATATCTTCATCAGGCAAAATTTCTTTCTAATTTGATGTAAAAGCCAAAATCAGGATAGAATACTAGAAAAATCATCTTGTTCAGTTCCTTTTCAAAGGAAAGCATGCATTTAGCCAATAAAATTAATAATATGATGCTTTGGCTAAAACCAACGAAAGTGCAATTATCCTAGCTAAATAAATAAGTTGGAAATCAAACATACATATACCATATTAACTGCTTGGTGCATTCAAGAAAAACAAAATATCTACATGAAAAGAAAATAAATCTTATCCTTTCTTTATTAGTGTTTCAATTTTTAAAGAGTGTAAAGGTGGCAAAATTTGCGCCGCCCGGGAATCGAACCGGGTCGCAAGAATGGGAATCTTGCATTTTTTTTTTCTCTTTATTTAAATCAACATCATATAATACAAGTAAAACAAAATATAAAATCAATTGTCTATGATTGTTCTCATTATATACTATATACTCTACTTTGTATTCACAATACTGTTAATTCACATTTTAGGTACACAATATCAAGTATATCAAGTTATTACAATTTAAAGACTAGAACATTGTCTGTTTCTTCTAACAACGGGTTATCTATTACAAACTTTTTTTGAAATGTATGACTCATATTATGACATCGACAGAGATAGACATACATATATGTTACATAATGTTTTAGTGTATATTGAAATAATTTGATCAAATTTACATTAGAATAACCACTATTCAGCAAGTTTCTCCTTCTGAAGATACAATATCTGGCAACAGACATAAAAAAATTAAGAAAAGTATCATTTACACCTTTCATATGCCGTCTCAATCCCAAAATCAATAGTTCCTCACTTCTTACTAAACTAATCTTATCTGAATCACAGTTTTCAAATATTCTAACCAATAAAGATGACAAATAATTATGAAAATCTTCAAGTTTATCACAATTCATAAATATATGCAGGATGTCTTCCTTTTCACTGCAACATACTTTACAGATATTATCATCAACTAAACCTATCTTTTGAAGTTTTACGTTAGTAAAAATACAGTTATGTAACACCTTAAAGTCTAACTCAACCAAATTAGAAGGTTTCCAATACATATTGACATGTTCCCATATTTTACTGAATGCTTCAGAACTCACATCAAATTCTGATTTCCATAACTCAATACCAACAGGTTCTTCAACAATATTTTCCAACATAATAGTATATAATGTTTTAGTACTACATAATTTCAAATCATAATGCACATTTTTACAAATAATTGAAATGTCTATTGTTCTTGGTATAGATATTCTGTGAATATCAGTGTTCACTGTGTTTTTCCATTCTACAGGTATAACATTCAACAAATTCCTATATCTATCAACTACATATTGTACATTAACATCTTCATATATAACTTGAATCATTTCAACTATAGCATGGTCTGGCAAGAAACCAGTTTTACTTCACAGCATATATCTTTGAGACAAACAATACCAGCACCTATAAAATCGTGCCATACGATTGTTCTGTTATTAAGTACAATATTTGGATTAACAAACAAAGGCTGATCATAAATATTTTCTACAGACAATGGAAACTCTATTTTTTCCCTTATACAATTCAGTGCTTGAAAAAATTCTTGATAAACAACAGGAAGTTTTTCAATTCACAATTAGGTATCACTGTATAAAAACATTATGACAAAGTTTCATATCATAAATTGAAGATACAAAATACCTAAATGTGTATTTCCATAACACTTCATATTCATCATCTAACAATCTGCCTAGAAATTTTAGCCTAAAGCATATATTTTACATTTGATATCAGCAACATTTAAACCACCTCTACTTTTATCATCTACTATACAGTTGTATTTTACTAAATGACATCTATTTTTCCATATAAAATTCAGACAGAGTCTTTTATCTCTATATAAGCCCATTCAGGTAATGCAGTAACAAACAATGCATACCAAAATCTAGATAACATCAGTGAATTGATTACACTAACCCTACCATGTATAGTTAATCTTCTCAATAACCATATGTTGAGAAGGGATTTTATCTTAACTATTTTATTTTTCCAATTCATTTCATCACACATTTTTCTGTTTTTTCCAATAAAAACTCCCAACAGTTGAAAATAATCTTCACAAACTTTAAGACCAATATGATCTTTTTCTACTATAGATAAAGAACCAGTACCTAAACATAGTATCTCTGACTTTTGTCTATTTATTTTAGCACCTGTTGCTTTGCTATACAAATCGAATTCCTTAAACACTTCAGGAATTGATTCCTTATTACTTAAAGACAAAGTTGTATCATCAGCATGTTGATAAATCAAACCAATCTTATTACTATTTGGGATATTGATTCCCTTTATATTTACATTTTGTACAATTTTACAATGCAGAGGTTCTGCAACAAGTACATATAATAAAGCACTAATAGGACAACCTTGCCTAATACCATTCTTTATAACAAAATACTTTGTTAGAAAGCCATTACATTTGACTGCACTATTTATACCATTATAAAATATACTAATCCATTTCACAAATCTATCACCAAAACCAAATTTCTTCAGTACTTCTAACAGATAAGTATGACTAACTCTATCAAAAGCATTTGCTTGATCTAATTTTAAAAAATATCCCTCAAGATCATCTCTTTCAACAAGTTCCATAATATCTCTAACATTTGAAATATTATTCGAGATATCTCTTCCAATAACACAACAAGTTTGATCTTCAGAAATTATCTTCGGTAATACAGACTTTAATCTATTTGACATAATTCTTGCTAAAATTTTATAATCTACTTGCAATAAAGATATTGGCCTATAATTTTTCAAAATATTCCTTTCACCTTTTTTCTTATAAACTAGACTTATAATTCCACATTTCATTGATCTACTTAAAATACCTTCCTCTTCAATAGCATCAAACAATTTCAGTAACACATATTTTAATTCAGAATAAAATTTACAATAAAACTCTACAGTAAGTCCATCTGAGCCTGGACTTTTATTTTTAGACAACTGATTAATAGCTTTACATAGTTCATCTTCTGTTACATCATCATTACACATAGTGTTATCATCCTCATTTACTGTTTTTGTAACATAATTTAACAATTCTGACATCTTATTTTCATCAGTAGTTACACATGAATATAAGTCACTAAAAAAACTATGTTGTAATTCTAAAATACCTTCAGTATCTGACACAGTATCACCATTTTCATTTAACAATTTTATAGCATTACTCTCTTGTTTATACTTTTCTAAATTTAGAAAGTATTTTGTATTTTTATCAGACTCCACAGCCCATATAGCTTTAGCTCTTAAGACAGCTCCTTTACACTTTTCAATTTCAAAATTTGACAGTTCTAATTTCAGACTTTCTAATTTGGCAATATCAATTACAATACCACTAGCTGCCTTTTCACAAAGATTATTGATTTGCCTTTCTAATTTATAATACTCTCTTTTGTTTTGTTTAGCTAAATCAGATGACAATATCTGAGAATATCTTTTAATTCTATACTTTAAATTATCCCACCACACTAAAAGATCTCTATGAAATAATTCACTTTCTTTTCTTGTGATATAATATCTTTAACTCTTTGGACATATTCTTCATTAAACAACAATGTATTATTCAAAACCCAGAGTCCAGGACCTCTTTCAATACATGTACAATTTAAATTCATAATAACAAAAGAGTGGTCACTCATACTAGTAACATTATAATACAAACTTTGTACAAAAGATGACATATTCCTACTAACAAGAAAATAATCTATTCTACTTTGTTGTAGTTTACCCTCTGAAATTCTTTTCCAGGAAAATATTCGACAATCTGGGTTTCTAGCCCTCCATATATCATATAGATTATTATCATCCATCAATTTAGTAAGTTTTCTATAGGGTTCATCATTCATATGACAAGTTTTACTTCCTCTGTCTAACACAGACAAAGAGGTGTTAAAATCACCTCCAATAATCAAATTATCTAAATCTTTAGTATAATCAATCACAAAATCAAAGAAGTTACCTCTATCAGAAACTACATTAGGTGCATACAAAGAAACAAAGTTTACCAATGTATCATTCTCATGATAAGTCACATGAATAAATCTACCTTGATCATCTTTATAAATACATTTTATTTTGTCTTTATAATATTTGCTAGCTAGAACAGCCACACCCTGTCTGCCATCCGTACCATTACTATAATAAATATCACCTTCATACATATGTTTAATACTTTGAATAAAGCCATCATCCCAAAATGTTTCTTGAAGTAATACAATACCAAATTTTCTGTCTTGTACAATACTTAGAAATCTTTGTAAATTTACAACATTTCTCATACCATTACAATTCAAACTACATATAACAACCATTACGAAAATATTAAACAATGACATATATTTCTATCCATTTTACTTTTTGTATTTATTGACAAATTTCTAACAGTTTTACTATTCAGATTTGGAGTTATATTTAGTTTTTTCTCCTTTCTTTTTCTTTTCTTTTTCTAATTTTTTCAACATTTTACCACTAATACATTTTTCCTTTCCACTATCATTAATTTTACAATCTGTATTTAACTCTACATCAGAACAGACAAGTGACTCCGTATAACTACTTGCACCTTCAACAATGACTTCTTCGTCATCATCTAAGGTGCTATATTCATCATCTATATCTATCGAGTGCTCCTCTGCTGCCATCTCTACATTACACTCTTCTGTTACAACAATGTCAACAGGAGAGCACTCTTCATTTTTTTTCTTTTTCACCTCCTCATCAGAATCACTGTCTGCTCTTTTGTTTTTATCTTGAGCCTGTTCAATAACATTAATATCATCATCACCATCATAATCATCATCAAATATGTGTTCATCCCTGTCCAATTTCCTCTTCCTACTGTCCTCCTGTATACCACCACTATTGACATGGACCTCTGCTACAATAGTTTTAACATTCATGTGAGAATCATCTGCTTTTTTCAACTCTGTTTGTTCATCATCATTTGTGTTTTCACTACTTTCTGCATCATCATCCTTAACTACCTCACTTTCATCATTCTTATCCTTATCTCCATCAATGTTTTGATCCATACAGGTACAGTCCTTCAATAAATTCAAGCAATTGTCACATTTACATTCACATGGTTGCCTTTCACAATCCTGACATGGACACACACATGATTCCTCATGGCAGTACATACAACTACATACACACGGGTATAGTTCACACTTTAAACAAACACAGGTGCAAACCTTATTGCCACAGATACTACATTTGCAATTACAAAAGAATTTTCCACATTCTTTACAATTCTTTGACGCATCAGGTGTCCTGTTTTCCCTTCCAGGAGCAACCCGAGTACAAACACACAATAGTGGTAAATTGCTACACGACTTGCATTTAGTTGCTTTGCAATACCTCTTTGAATGTCCTACCTCACCACAGCCATAACATTCAAAATGAGGACAATTATTTTCATATGATCTGGCGACGAGCATTCCGAACATACTTTTGTTTGGTTATTATGTTTCAGTCTGAAATATTTTATTTCAGATCCTATTTTGAACGGAATTGTCCAAGGTAACGCTACTAGTCCTGGAGGAAACTTACATCTCATGAATCTAGTACCGTCCGCAACTTGTGTACCAGGGACAGTTCTTCTATAAATCGGAGATACGACATTAACTCCTTTTATGGCTAATTTGATACGAATATCTTCATCTGGAACATATGACGGCAATTTCATAACAGACACAACAGTAATATCTGAATGCATCAAGCTTACTGAATATTCCCGGCTTCCAATAGATACACCACCCAATAACTTTAAAGCATTATGTTTACTATCCATAGTTACATCGTACGTAGATGCATCATGCTGAACCACAGCTAAAACAGTATTAAGTCCTGTAATAGTCTCAACTTCTTCAATAATTAATCTCTTTAATAACGTTTGTATTCAATCGTTCGATCCTAACAGTACAATCCCTTGAGTACGATTTATCTCCAACGACATAGTTTTGTTTCTGTCGATTCGGAGATCGAAAACGTTTATTAGTCACCTTATCCATTTTCCGAACGCAAAACACAAAATTCAGAACAACGAAGTAAGACACGTTACTGTCCCTTCACACTGGATCCCTCCCTTATCCTGTTTGCCGATAAACAGGAATAAGGGTACTCATATAAGTCAAAATACAGTCATAAATGTTCTTTTACATTAATAAATACTATGTACAACAATTCACCAATTTCAGAAAATTTACAGAGTAAACAAAACATTCATCCAAACTCACCAATTTCAGAAAATTTACAGAGTCCTATAAACACTAACATCTTGACCTGTAATTAAATCCTGTTACTTGCCAAGGGTTTTGCGTAAAAGGTGGCAAAATCTGCCCCAGTGAGAGTCGAACTCACGACCCCTGGTTTACGAGACCAGTGCTCTAACCACTGAGCTATAGGGCTTTGACGCATCGTTCGCTTAATGTAGTATATCTTCATCAGGCAAAATTTCTTTCTAATTTGATGTAAAAGCCAAAATCAGGATAGAATACTAGAAAAATCATCTTGTTCAGTTCCTTTTCAAAGGAAAGCATGCATTTAGCCAATAAAATTAATAATATGATGCTTTGGCTAAAACCAACGAAAGTGCAATTATCCTAGCTAAATAAATAAGTTGGAAATCAAACATACATATACCATATTAACTGCTTGGTGCATTCAAGAAAAACAAAATATCTACATGAAAAGAAAATAAATCTTATCCTTTCTTTATTAGTGTTTCAATTTTTAAAGAGTGTAAAGGTGGCAAAATTTGCGCCGCCCGGGAATCGAACCCGGGTCGCAAGAATGGGAATCTTGCATGATACCACTACACCAGCGGCGCTTCAATATGAAGTAGTGAATTTTATCTATTTCTATATAACTGTGATACTACAATTTGTCAACTGTTCACCATAAAATAGATAAACTTGTCATATGCATCTAACATTCTTGCAACAGACCTGTAATTAAATCGAGAAAACTGTTACTTGCAATAGGAGCAAAAATTGGTAAGAAGCAAGGGGTTTTGCGTAAAAGGTGGCAAAATCTGCCCCAGTGAGAGTCGAACTCACGACCCTGGTTTACGAGACCAGTGCTCTAACCACTGAGCTATAGGGCTTTGACGCATCGTTCGCTTAATGTAGTATATCTTCATCAGGCAAAATTTCTTTCTAATTTGATGTAAAAGCCAAAATCAGGATAGAATACTAGAAAAATCATCTTGTTCAGTTCCTTTTCAAAGGAAAGCATGCATTTAGCCAATAAAATTAATAATATGATGCTTTGGCTAAAACCAACGAAAGTGCAATTATCCTAGCTAAATAAATAAGTTGGAAATCAAACATACATATACCATATTAACTGCTTGGTGCATTCAAGAAAAACAAAATATCTACATGAAAAGAAAATAAATCTTATCCTTTCTTTATTAGTGTTTCAATTTTTAAAGAGTGTAAAGGTGGCAAAATTTGCGCCGCCCGGGAATCGAACCCGGGTCGCAAGAATGGGAATCTTGCATGATACCACTACACCAGCGGCGCTTCAATATGAAGTAGTGAATTTTATCTATTTCTATATAACTGTGATACTACAATTTGTCAACTGTTCACCATAAAATAGATAAACTTGTCATATGCATCTAACATTCTTGCAACAGACCTGTAATTAAATCGAGAAAACTGTTACTTGCAATAGGAGCAAAAATTGGTAAGAAGCAAGGGGTTTTGCGTAAAAAGGTGGCAAAATCTGCCCCCAGTGAGAGTCGAACTCACGACCCCTGGTTTACGAGACCAGTGCTCTAACCACTGAGCTATAGGGGCTTTGACGCATCGTTCGCTTAATGTAGTATATCTTCATCAGGCAAAATTTCTTTCTAATTTGATGTAAAAAGCCAAAATCAGGATAGAATACTAGAAAAATCATCTTGTTCAGTTCCTTTTCAAAGGAAAGCATGCATTTAGCCAATAAAATTAATAATATGATGCTTTGGCTAAAACCAACGAAAGTGCAATTATCCTAGCTAAATAAATAAGTTGGAAATCAAACATACATATACCATATTAACTGCTTGGTGCATTCAAGAAAAACAAAATATCTACATGAAAAGAAAATAAATCTTATCCTTTCTTTATTAGTGTTTCAATTTTTAAAGAGTGTAAAGGTGGCAAAATTTGCGCCGCCCGGGAATCGAACCGGGTCGCAAGAATGGGAATCTTGCATGATACCACTACACCAGCGGCGCTTCAATATGAAGTAGTGAATTTTATCTATTTCTATATAACTGTGATACTACAATTTGTCAACTGTTCACCATAAAATAGATAAACTTGTCATATGCATCTAACATTCTTGCAACAGACCTGTAATTAAATCGAGAAAACTGTTACTTGCAATAGGAGCAAAAATTGGTAAGAAGCAAGGGGTTTTGCGTAAAAAGGTGGCAAAATCTGCCCCCAGTGAGAGTCGAACTCACGACCCCTGGTTTACGAGACCAGTGCTCTAACCACTGAGCTATAGGGGCTTTGACGCATCGTTCGCTTAATGTAGTATATCTTCATCAGGCAAAATTTCTTTCTAATTTGATGTAAAAAGCCAAAATCAGGATAGAATACTAGAAAAATCATCTTGTTCAGTTCCTTTTCAAAGGAAAGCATGCATTTAGCCAATAAAATTAATAATATGATGCTTTGGCTAAAACCAACGAAAGTGCAATTATCCTAGCTAAATAAATAAGTTGGAAATCAAACATACATATACCATATTAACTGCTTGGTGCATTCAAGAAAAACAAAATATCTACATGAAAAGAAAATAAATCTCATCCTTTCTTTATTAGTGTTTCAATTTTTAAAGAGTGTAAAAGGTGGCAAAAATTTGCGCCGCCCGGGAATCGAACCCGGGTCGCAAGAATGGGAATCTTGCATGATACCACTACACCAGCGGCGCTTCAATATGAAGTAGTGAATTTTATCTATTTCTATATAACTGTGATACTACAATTTGTCAACTGTTCACCATAAAATAGATAAACTTGTCATATGCATCTAACATTCTTGCAACAGACCTGTAATTAAATCGAGAAAACTGTTACTTGCAATAGGAGCAAAATTGGTAAGAAGCAAGGGTTTTGCGTAAAAGGTGGCAAAATCTGCCCCAGTGAGAGTCGAACTCACGACCCTGGTTTACGAGACCAGTGCTCTAACCACTGAGCTATAGGGGCTTTGACGCATCGTTCGCTTAATGTAGTATATCTTCATCAGGCAAAATTTCTTTCTAATTTGATGTAAAAAGCCAAAATCAGGATAGAATACTAGAAAAATCATCTTGTTCAGTTCCTTTTCAAAGGAAAGCATGCATTTAGCCAATAAAATTAATAATATGATGCTTTGGCTAAAACCAACGAAAGTGCAATTATCCTAGCTAAATAAATAAGTTGGAAATCAAACATACATATACCATATTAACTGCTTGGTGCATTCAAGAAAAACAAAATATCTACATGAAAAGAAAATAAATCTTATCCTTTCTTTATTAGTGTTTCAATTTTTAAAGAGTGTAAAGGTGGCAAAATTTGCGCCGCCCGGGAATCGAACCCGGGTCGCAAGAATGGGAATCTTGCATGATACCACTACACCAGCGGCGCTTCAATATGAAGTAGTGAATTTTATCTATTTCTATATAACTGTGATACTACAATTTGTCAACTGTTCACCATAAAATAGATAAACTTGTCATATGCATCTAACATTCTTGCAACAGACCTGTAATTAAATCGAGAAAACTGTTACTTGCAATAGGAGCAAAATTGGTAAGAAGCAAGGGTTTTGCGTAAAAGGTGGCAAAATCTGCCCCAGTGAGAGTCGAACTCACGACCCTGGTTTACGAGACCAGTGCTCTAACCACTGAGCTATAGGGGCTTTGACGCATCGTTCGCTTAATGTAGTATATCTTCATCAGGCAAAATTTCTTTCTAATTTGATGTAAAAAGCCAAAATCAGGATAGAATACTAGAAAAATCATCTTGTTCAGTTCCTTTTCAAAGGAAAGCATGCATTTAGCCAATAAAATTAATAATATGATGCTTTGGCTAAAACCAACGAAAGTGCAATTATCCTAGCTAAATAAATAAGTTGGAAATCAAACATACATATACCATATTAACTGCTTGGTGCATTCAAGAAAAACAAAATATCTACATGAAAAGAAAATAAATCTTATCCTTTCTTTATTAGTGTTTCAATTTTTAAAGAGTGTAAAGGTGGCAAAATTTGCGCCGCCCGGGAATCGAACCCGGGTCGCAAGAATGGGAATCTTGCATGATACCACTACACCAGCGGCGCTTCAATATGAAGTAGTGAATTTTATCTATTTCTATATAACTGTGATACTACAATTTGTCAACTGTTCACCATAAAATAGATAAACTTGTCATATGCATCTAACATTCTTGCAACAGACCTGTAATTAAATCGAGAAAACTGTTACTTGCAATAGGAGCAAAATTGGTAAGAAGCAAGGGTTTTGCGTAAAAGGTGGCAAAATCTGCCCCAGTGAGAGTCGAACTCACGACCCTGGTTTACGAGACCAGTGCTCTAACCACTGAGCTATAGGGGCTTTGACGCATCGTTCGCTTAATGTAGTATATCTTCATCAGGCAAAATTTCTTTCTAATTTGATGTAAAAGCCAAAATCAGGATAGAATACTAGAAAAATCATCTTGTTCAGTTCCTTTTCAAAGGAAAGCATGCATTTAGCCAATAAAATTAATAATATGATGCTTTGGCTAAAACCAACGAAAGTGCAATTATCCTAGCTAAATAAATAAGTTGGAAATCAAACATACATATACCATATTAACTGCTTGGTGCATTCAAGAAAAACAAAATATCTACATGAAAAGAAAATAAATCTTATCCTTTCTTTATTAGTGTTTCAATTTTTAAAGAGTGTAAAGGTGGCAAAATTTGCGCCGCCCGGGAATCGAACCCGGGTCGCAAGAATGGGAATCTTGCATGATACCACTACACCAGCGGCGCTTCAATATGAAGTAGTGAATTTTATCTATTTCTATATAACTGTGATACTACAATTTGTCAACTGTTCACCATAAAATAGATAAACTTGTCATATGCATCTAACATTCTTGCAACAGACCTGTAATTAAATCGAGAAAACTGTTACTTGCAATAGGAGCAAAATTGGTAAGAAGCAAGGGTTTTGCGTAAAAGGTGGCAAAATCTGCCCCAGTGAGAGTCGAACTCACGACCCTGGTTTACGAGACCAGTGCTCTAACCACTGAGCTATAGGGGCTTTGACGCATCGTTCGCTTAATGTAGTATATCTTCATCAGGCAAAATTTCTTTCTAATTTGATGTAAAAAGCCAAAATCAGGATAGAATACTAGAAAAATCATCTTGTTCAGTTCCTTTTCAAAGGAAAGCATGCATTTAGCCAATAAAATTAATAATATGATGCTTTGGCTAAAACCAACGAAAGTGCAATTATCCTAGCTAAATAAATAAGTTGGAAATCAAACATACATATACCATATTAACTGCTTGGTGCATTCAAGAAAAACAAAATATCTACATGAAAAGAAAATAAATCTTATCCTTTCTTTATTAGTGTTTCAATTTTTAAAGAGTGTAAAGGTGGCAAAATTTGCGCCGCCCGGGAATCGAACCCGGGTCGCAAGAATGGGAATCTTGCATGATACCACTACACCAGCGGCGCTTCAATATGAAGTAGTGAATTTTATCTATTTCTATATAACTGTGATACTACAATTTGTCAACTGTTCACCATAAAATAGATAAACTTGTCATATGCATCTAACATTCTTGCAACAGACCTGTAATTAAATCGAGAAAACTGTTACTTGCAATAGGAGCAAAATTGGTAAGAAGCAAGGGTTTTGCGTAAAAGGTGGCAAAATCTGCCCCAGTGAGAGTCGAACTCACGACCCTGGTTTACGAGACCAGTGCTCTAACCACTGAGCTATAGGGGCTTTGACGCATCGTTCGCTTAATGTAGTATATCTTCATCAGGCAAAATTTCTTTCTAATTTGATGTAAAAAGCCAAAATCAGGATAGAATACTAGAAAAATCATCTTGTTCAGTTCCTTTTCAAAGGAAAGCATGCATTTAGCCAATAAAATTAATAATATGATGCTTTGGCTAAAACCAACGAAAGTGCAATTATCCTAGCTAAATAAATAAGTTGGAAATCAAACATACATATACCATATTAACTGCTTGGTGCATTCAAGAAAAACAAAATATCTACATGAAAAGAAAATAAATCTTATCCTTTCTTTATTAGTGTTTCAATTTTTAAAGAGTGTAAAGGTGGCAAAATTTGCGCCGCCCGGGAATCGAACCCGGGTCGCAAGAATGGGAATCTTGCATGATACCACTACACCAGCGGCGCTTCAATATGAAGTAGTGAATTTTATCTATTTCTATATAACTGTGATACTACAATTTGTCAACTGTTCACCATAAAATAGATAAACTTGTCATATGCATCTAACATTCTTGCAACAGACCTGTAATTAAATCGAGAAAACTGTTACTTGCAATAGGAGCAAAATTGGTAAGAAGCAAGGGTTTTGCGTAAAAGGTGGCAAAATCTGCCCCAGTGAGAGTCGAACTCACGACCCTGGTTTACGAGACCAGTGCTCTAACCACTGAGCTATAGGGCTTTGACGCATCGTTCGCTTAATGTAGTATATCTTCATCAGGCAAAATTTCTTTCTAATTTGATGTAAAAGCCAAAATCAGGATAGAATACTAGAAAAATCATCTTGTTCAGTTCCTTTTCAAAGGAAAGCATGCATTTAGCCAATAAAATTAATAATATGATGCTTTGGCTAAAACCAACGAAAGTGCAATTATCCTAGCTAAATAAATAAGTTGGAAATCAAACATACATATACCATATTAACTGCTTGGTGCATTCAAGAAAAACAAAATATCTACATGAAAAGAAAATAAATCTTATCCTTTCTTTATTAGTGTTTCAATTTTTAAAGAGTGTAAAGGTGGCAAAATTTGCGCCGCCCGGGAATCGAACCCGGGTCGCAAGAATGGGAATCTTGCATGATACCACTACACCAGCGGCGCTTCAATATGAAGTAGTGAATTTTATCTATTTCTATATAACTGTGATACTACAATTTGTCAACTGTTCACCATAAAATAGATAAACTTGTCATATGCATCTAACATTCTTGCAACAGACCTGTAATTAAATCGAGAAAACTGTTACTTGCAATAGGAGCAAAAATTGGTAAGAAGCAAGGGGTTTTGCGTAAAAAGGTGGCAAAATCTGCCCCCAGTGAGAGTCGAACTCACGACCCCTGGTTTACGAGACCAGTGCTCTAACCACTGAGCTATAGGGGCTTTGACGCATCGTTCGCTTAATGTAGTATATCTTCATCAGGCAAAATTTCTTTCTAATTTGATGTAAAAAGCCAAAATCAGGATAGAATACTAGAAAAATCATCTTGTTCAGTTCCTTTTCAAAGGAAAGCATGCATTTAGCCAATAAAATTAATAATATGATGCTTTGGCTAAAACCAACGAAAGTGCAATTATCCTAGCTAAATAAATAAGTTGGAAATCAAACATACATATACCATATTAACTGCTTGGTGCATTCAAGAAAAACAAAATATCTACATGAAAAGAAAATAAATCTTATCCTTTCTTTATTAGTGTTTCAATTTTTAAAGAGTGTAAAGGTGGCAAAATTTGCGCCGCCGGGAATCGAACCCGGGTCGCAAGAATGGGAATCTTGCATGATACCACTACACCAGCGGCGCTTCAATATGAAGTAGTGAATTTTATCTATTTCTATATAACTGTGATACTACAATTTGTCAACTGTTCACCATAAAATAGATAAACTTGTCATATGCATCTAACATTCTTGCAACAGACCTGTAATTAAATCGAGAAAACTGTTACTTGCAATAGGAGCAAAAATTGGTAAGAAGCAAGGGGTTTTGCGTAAAAAGGTGGCAAAATCTGCCCCCAGTGAGAGTCGAACTCACGACCCCTGGTTTACGAGACCAGTGCTCTAACCACTGAGCTATAGGGGCTTTGACGCATCGTTCGCTTAATGTAGTATATCTTCATCAGGCAAAATTTCTTTCTAATTTGATGTAAAAAGCCAAAATCAGGATAGAATACTAGAAAAATCATCTTGTTCAGTTCCTTTTCAAAGGAAAGCATGCATTTAGCCAATAAAATTAATAATATGATGCTTTGGCTAAAACCAACGAAAGTGCAATTATCCTAGCTAAATAAATAAGTTGGAAATCAAACATACATATACCATATTAACTGCTTGGTGCATTCAAGAAAAACAAAATATCTACATGAAAAGAAAATAAATCTTATCCTTTCTTTATTAGTGTTTCAATTTTTAAAGAGTGTAAAGGTGGCAAAATTTGCGCCGCCCGGGAATCGAACCGGGTCGCAAGAATGGGAATCTTGCATGATACCACTACACCAGCGGCGCTTCAATATGAAGTAGTGAATTTTATCTATTTCTATATAACTGTGATACTACAATTTGTCAACTGTTCACCATAAAATAGATAAACTTGTCATATGCATCTAACATTCTTGCAACAGACCTGTAATTAAATCGAGAAAACTGTTACTTGCAATAGGAGCAAAATTGGTAAGAAGCAAGGGTTTTGCGTAAAAGGTGGCAAAATCTGCCCCAGTGAGAGTCGAACTCACGACCCTGGTTTACGAGACCAGTGCTCTAACCACTGAGCTATAGGGGCTTTGACGCATCGTTCGCTTAATGTAGTATATCTTCATCAGGCAAAATTTCTTTCTAATTTGATGTAAAAAGCCAAAATCAGGATAGAATACTAGAAAAATCATCTTGTTCAGTTCCTTTTCAAAGGAAAGCATGCATTTAGCCAATAAAATTAATAATATGATGCTTTGGCTAAAACCAACGAAAGTGCAATTATCCTAGCTAAATAAATAAGTTGGAAATCAAACATACATATACCATATTAACTGCTTGGTGCATTCAAGAAAAACAAAATATCTACATGAAAAGAAAATAAATCTTATCCTTTCTTTATTAGTGTTTCAATTTTTAAAGAGTGTAAAGGTGGCAAAATTTGCGCCGCCCGGGAATCGAACCCGGGTCGCAAGAATGGGAATCTTGCATGATACCACTACACCAGCGGCGCTTCAATATGAAGTAGTGAATTTTATCTATTTCTATATAACTGTGATACTACAATTTGTCAACTGTTCACCATAAAATAGATAAACTTGTCATATGCATCTAACATTCTTGCAACAGACCTGTAATTAAATCGAGAAAACTGTTACTTGCAATAGGAGCAAAATTGGTAAGAAGCAAGGGTTTTGCGTAAAAGGTGGCAAAATCTGCCCCAGTGAGAGTCGAACTCACGACCCTGGTTTACGAGACCAGTGCTCTAACCACTGAGCTATAGGGGCTTTGACGCATCGTTCGCTTAATGTAGTATATCTTCATCAGGCAAAATTTCTTTCTAATTTGATGTAAAAAGCCAAAATCAGGATAGAATACTAGAAAAATCATCTTGTTCAGTTCCTTTTCAAAGGAAAGCATGCATTTAGCCAATAAAATTAATAATATGATGCTTTGGCTAAAACCAACGAAAGTGCAATTATCCTAGCTAAATAAATAAGTTGGAAATCAAACATACATATACCATATTAACTGCTTGGTGCATTCAAGAAAAACAAAATATCTACATGAAAAGAAAATAAATCTTATCCTTTCTTTATTAGTGTTTCAATTTTTAAAGAGTGTAAAGGTGGCAAAATTTGCGCCGCCCGGGAATCGAACCGGGTCGCAAGAATGGGAATCTTGCATGATACCACTACACCAGCGGCGCTTCAATATGAAGTAGTGAATTTTATCTATTTCTATATAACTGTGATACTACAATTTGTCAACTGTTCACCATAAAATAGATAAACTTGTCATATGCATCTAACATTCTTGCAACAGACCTGTAATTAAATCGAGAAAACTGTTACTTGCAATAGGAGCAAAATTGGTAAGAAGCAAGGGTTTTGCGTAAAAGGTGGCAAAATCTGCCCCAGTGAGAGTCGAACTCACGACCCTGGTTTACGAGACCAGTGCTCTAACCACTGAGCTATAGGGCTTTGACGCATCGTTCGCTTAATGTAGTATATCTTCATCAGGCAAAATTTCTTTCTAATTTGATGTAAAAGCCAAAATCAGGATAGAATACTAGAAAAATCATCTTGTTCAGTTCCTTTTCAAAGGAAAGCATGCATTTAGCCAATAAAATTAATAATATGATGCTTTGGCTAAAACCAACGAAAGTGCAATTATCCTAGCTAAATAAATAAGTTGGAAATCAAACATACATATACCATATTAACTGCTTGGTGCATTCAAGAAAAACAAAATATCTACATGAAAAGAAAATAAATCTTATCCTTTCTTTATTAGTGTTTCAATTTTTAAAGAGTGTAAAGGTGGCAAAATTTGCGCCGCCCGGGAATCGAACCCGGGTCGCAAGAATGGGAATCTTGCATGATACCACTACACCAGCGGCGCTTCAATATGAAGTAGTGAATTTTATCTATTTCTATATAACTGTGATACTACAATTTGTCAACTGTTCACCATAAAATAGATAAACTTGTCATATGCATCTAACATTCTTGCAACAGACCTGTAATTAAATCGAGAAAACTGTTACTTGCAATAGGAGCAAAATTGGTAAGAAGCAAGGGTTTTGCGTAAAAGGTGGCAAAATCTGCCCCAGTGAGAGTCGAACTCACGACCCTGGTTTACGAGACCAGTGCTCTAACCACTGAGCTATAGGGCTTTGACGCATCGTTCGCTTAATGTAGTATATCTTCATCAGGCAAAATTTCTTTCTAATTTGATGTAAAAGCCAAAATCAGGATAGAATACTAGAAAAATCATCTTGTTCAGTTCCTTTTCAAAGGAAAGCATGCATTTAGCCAATAAAATTAATAATATGATGCTTTGGCTAAAACCAACGAAAGTGCAATTATCCTAGCTAAATAAATAAGTTGGAAATCAAACATACATATACCATATTAACTGCTTGGTGCATTCAAGAAAAACAAAATATCTACATGAAAAGAAAATAAATCTTATCCTTTCTTTATTAGTGTTTCAATTTTTAAAGAGTGTAAAGGTGGCAAAATTTGCGCCGCCCGGGAATCGAACCCGGGTCGCAAGAATGGGAATCTTGCATGATACCACTACACCAGCGGCGCTTCAATATGAAGTAGTGAATTTTATCTATTTCTATATAACTGTGATACTACAATTTGTCAACTGTTCACCATAAAATAGATAAACTTGTCATATGCATCTAACATTCTTGCAACAGACCTGTAATTAAATCGAGAAAACTGTTACTTGCAATAGGAGCAAAAATTGGTAAGAAGCAAGGGGTTTTGCGTAAAAAGGTGGCAAAATCTGCCCCCAGTGAGAGTCGAACTCACGACCCCTGGTTTACGAGACCAGTGCTCTAACCACTGAGCTATAGGGGCTTTGACGCATCGTTCGCTTAATGTAGTATATCTTCATCAGGCAAAATTTCTTTCTAATTTGATGTAAAAAGCCAAAATCAGGATAGAATACTAGAAAAATCATCTTGTTCAGTTCCTTTTCAAAGGAAAGCATGCATTTAGCCAATAAAATTAATAATATGATGCTTTGGCTAAAACCAACGAAAGTGCAATTATCCTAGCTAAATAAATAAGTTGGAAATCAAACATACATATACCATATTAACTGCTTGGTGCATTCAAGAAAAACAAAATATCTACATGAAAAGAAAATAAATCTTATCCTTTCTTTATTAGTGTTTCAATTTTTAAAGAGTGTAAAGGTGGCAAAATTTGCGCCGCCGGGAATCGAACCGGGTCGCAAGAATGGGAATCTTGCATGATACCACTACACCAGCGGCGCTTCAATATGAAGTAGTGAATTTTATCTATTTCTATATAACTGTGATACTACAATTTGTCAACTGTTCACCATAAAATAGATAAACTTGTCATATGCATCTAACATTCTTGCAACAGACCTGTAATTAAATCGAGAAAACTGTTACTTGCAATAGGAGCAAAAATTGGTAAGAAGCAAGGGGTTTTGCGTAAAAAGGTGGCAAAATCTGCCCCCAGTGAGAGTCGAACTCACGACCCCTGGTTTACGAGACCAGTGCTCTAACCACTGAGCTATAGGGGCTTTGACGCATCGTTCGCTTAATGTAGTATATCTTCATCAGGCAAAATTTCTTTCTAATTTGATGTAAAAAGCCAAAATCAGGATAGAATACTAGAAAAATCATCTTGTTCAGTTCCTTTTCAAAGGAAAGCATGCATTTAGCCAATAAAATTAATAATATGATGCTTTGGCTAAAACCAACGAAAGTGCAATTATCCTAGCTAAATAAATAAGTTGGAAATCAAACATACATATACCATATTAACTGCTTGGTGCATTCAAGAAAAACAAAATATCTACATGAAAAGAAAATAAATCTCATCCTTTCTTTATTAGTGTTTCAATTTTTAAAGAGTGTAAAAGGTGGCAAAAATTTGCGCCGCCCGGGAATCGAACCGGGTCGCAAGAATGGGAATCTTGCATGATACCACTACACCAGCGGCGCTTCAATATGAAGTAGTGAATTTTATCTATTTCTATATAACTGTGATACTACAATTTGTCAACTGTTCACCATAAAATAGATAAACTTGTCATATGCATCTAACATTCTTGCAACAGACCTGTAATTAAATCGAGAAAACTGTTACTTGCAATAGGAGCAAAATTGGTAAGAAGCAAGGGTTTTGCGTAAAAGGTGGCAAAATCTGCCCCAGTGAGAGTCGAACTCACGACCCTGGTTTACGAGACCAGTGCTCTAACCACTGAGCTATAGGGCTTTGACGCATCGTTCGCTTAATGTAGTATATCTTCATCAGGCAAAATTTCTTTCTAATTTGATGTAAAAGCCAAAATCAGGATAGAATACTAGAAAAATCATCTTGTTCAGTTCCTTTTCAAAGGAAAGCATGCATTTAGCCAATAAAATTAATAATATGATGCTTTGGCTAAAACCAACGAAAGTGCAATTATCCTAGCTAAATAAATAAGTTGGAAATCAAACATACATATACCATATTAACTGCTTGGTGCATTCAAGAAAAACAAAATATCTACATGAAAAGAAAATAAATCTTATCCTTTCTTTATTAGTGTTTCAATTTTTAAAGAGTGTAAAGGTGGCAAAATTTGCGCCGCCCGGGAATCGAACCCGGGTCGCAAGAATGGGAATCTTGCATGATACCACTACACCAGCGGCGCTTCAATATGAAGTAGTGAATTTTATCTATTTCTATATAACTGTGATACTACAATTTGTCAACTGTTCACCATAAAATAGATAAACTTGTCATATGCATCTAACATTCTTGCAACAGACCTGTAATTAAATCGAGAAAACTGTTACTTGCAATAGGAGCAAAATTGGTAAGAAGCAAGGGTTTTGCGTAAAAGGTGGCAAAATCTGCCCCAGTGAGAGTCGAACTCACGACCCTGGTTTACGAGACCAGTGCTCTAACCACTGAGCTATAGGGGCTTTGACGCATCGTTCGCTTAATGTAGTATATCTTCATCAGGCAAAATTTCTTTCTAATTTGATGTAAAAGCCAAAATCAGGATAGAATACTAGAAAAATCATCTTGTTCAGTTCCTTTTCAAAGGAAAGCATGCATTTAGCCAATAAAATTAATAATATGATGCTTTGGCTAAAACCAACGAAAGTGCAATTATCCTAGCTAAATAAATAAGTTGGAAATCAAACATACATATACCATATTAACTGCTTGGTGCATTCAAGAAAAACAAAATATCTACATGAAAAGAAAATAAATCTTATCCTTTCTTTATTAGTGTTTCAATTTTTAAAGAGTGTAAAGGTGGCAAAATTTGCGCCGCCGGGAATCGAACCGGGTCGCAAGAATGGGAATCTTGCATGATACCACTACACCAGCGGCGCTTCAATATGAAGTAGTGAATTTTATCTATTTCTATATAACTGTGATACTACAATTTGTCAACTGTTCACCATAAAATAGATAAACTTGTCATATGCATCTAACATTCTTGCAACAGACCTGTAATTAAATCGAGAAAACTGTTACTTGCAATAGGAGCAAAATTGGTAAGAAGCAAGGGTTTTGCGTAAAAGGTGGCAAAATCTGCCCCAGTGAGAGTCGAACTCACGACCCTGGTTTACGAGACCAGTGCTCTAACCACTGAGCTATAGGGGCTTTGACGCATCGTTCGCTTAATGTAGTATATCTTCATCAGGCAAAATTTCTTTCTAATTTGATGTAAAAAGCCAAAATCAGGATAGAATACTAGAAAAATCATCTTGTTCAGTTCCTTTTCAAAGGAAAGCATGCATTTAGCCAATAAAATTAATAATATGATGCTTTGGCTAAAACCAACGAAAGTGCAATTATCCTAGCTAAATAAATAAGTTGGAAATCAAACATACATATACCATATTAACTGCTTGGTGCATTCAAGAAAAACAAAATATCTACATGAAAAGAAAATAAATCTTATCCTTTCTTTATTAGTGTTTCAATTTTTAAAGAGTGTAAAGGTGGCAAAATTTGCGCCGCCCGGGAATCGAACCCGGGTCGCAAGAATGGGAATCTTGCATGATACCACTACACCAGCGGCGCTTCAATATGAAGTAGTGAATTTTATCTATTTCTATATAACTGTGATACTACAATTTGTCAACTGTTCACCATAAAATAGATAAACTTGTCATATGCATCTAACATTCTTGCAACAGACCTGTAATTAAATCGAGAAAACTGTTACTTGCAATAGGAGCAAAATTGGTAAGAAGCAAGGGTTTTGCGTAAAAGGTGGCAAAATCTGCCCCAGTGAGAGTCGAACTCACGACCCTGGTTTACGAGACCAGTGCTCTAACCACTGAGCTATAGGGCTTTGACGCATCGTTCGCTTAATGTAGTATATCTTCATCAGGCAAAATTTCTTTCTAATTTGATGTAAAAGCCAAAATCAGGATAGAATACTAGAAAAATCATCTTGTTCAGTTCCTTTTCAAAGGAAAGCATGCATTTAGCCAATAAAATTAATAATATGATGCTTTGGCTAAAACCAACGAAAGTGCAATTATCCTAGCTAAATAAATAAGTTGGAAATCAAACATACATATACCATATTAACTGCTTGGTGCATTCAAGAAAAACAAAATATCTACATGAAAAGAAAATAAATCTTATCCTTTCTTTATTAGTGTTTCAATTTTTAAAGAGTGTAAAGGTGGCAAAATTTGCGCCGCCGGGAATCGAACCGGGTCGCAAGAATGGGAATCTTGCATGATACCACTACACCAGCGGCGCTTCAATATGAAGTAGTGAATTTTATCTATTTCTATATAACTGTGATACTACAATTTGTCAACTGTTCACCATAAAATAGATAAACTTGTCATATGCATCTAACATTCTTGCAACAGACCTGTAATTAAATCGAGAAAACTGTTACTTGCAATAGGAGCAAAAATTGGTAAGAAGCAAGGGGTTTTGCGTAAAAAGGTGGCAAAATCTGCCCCCAGTGAGAGTCGAACTCACGACCCCTGGTTTACGAGACCAGTGCTCTAACCACTGAGCTATAGGGGCTTTGACGCATCGTTCGCTTAATGTAGTATATCTTCATCAGGCAAAATTTCTTTCTAATTTGATGTAAAAAGCCAAAATCAGGATAGAATACTAGAAAAATCATCTTGTTCAGTTCCTTTTCAAAGGAAAGCATGCATTTAGCCAATAAAATTAATAATATGATGCTTTGGCTAAAACCAACGAAAGTGCAATTATCCTAGCTAAATAAATAAGTTGGAAATCAAACATACATATACCATATTAACTGCTTGGTGCATTCAAGAAAAACAAAATATCTACATGAAAAGAAAATAAATCTTATCCTTTCTTTATTAGTGTTTCAATTTTTAAAGAGTGTAAAGGTGGCAAAATTTGCGCCGCCCGGGAATCGAACCGGGTCGCAAGAATGGGAATCTTGCATGATACCACTACACCAGCGGCGCTTCAATATGAAGTAGTGAATTTTATCTATTTCTATATAACTGTGATACTACAATTTGTCAACTGTTCACCATAAAATAGATAAACTTGTCATATGCATCTAACATTCTTGCAACAGACCTGTAATTAAATCGAGAAAACTGTTACTTGCAATAGGAGCAAAATTGGTAAGAAGCAAGGGTTTTGCGTAAAAGGTGGCAAAATCTGCCCCAGTGAGAGTCGAACTCACGACCCTGGTTTACGAGACCAGTGCTCTAACCACTGAGCTATAGGGGCTTTGACGCATCGTTCGCTTAATGTAGTATATCTTCATCAGGCAAAATTTCTTTCTAATTTGATGTAAAAGCCAAAATCAGGATAGAATACTAGAAAAATCATCTTGTTCAGTTCCTTTTCAAAGGAAAGCATGCATTTAGCCAATAAAATTAATAATATGATGCTTTGGCTAAAACCAACGAAAGTGCAATTATCCTAGCTAAATAAATAAGTTGGAAATCAAACATACATATACCATATTAACTGCTTGGTGCATTCAAGAAAAACAAAATATCTACATGAAAAGAAAATAAATCTTATCCTTTCTTTATTAGTGTTTCAATTTTTAAAGAGTGTAAAGGTGGCAAAATTTGCGCCGCCCGGGAATCGAACCCGGGTCGCAAGAATGGGAATCTTGCATGATACCACTACACCAGCGGCGCTTCAATATGAAGTAGTGAATTTTATCTATTTCTATATAACTGTGATACTACAATTTGTCAACTGTTCACCATAAAATAGATAAACTTGTCATATGCATCTAACATTCTTGCAACAGACCTGTAATTAAATCGAGAAAACTGTTACTTGCAATAGGAGCAAAATTGGT
Organism: Mytilus coruscus; assembly: GCA_017311375.1. Taxonomy (NCBI): domain Eukaryota; kingdom Metazoa; phylum Mollusca; class Bivalvia; order Mytilida; family Mytilidae; genus Mytilus; species Mytilus coruscus. The sequence continues at coordinate 66,046 of JAASAO010001325.1, forward strand.
AAGAAGCAAGGGTTTTGCGTAAAAGGTGGCAAAATCTGCCCCAGTGAGAGTCGAACTCACGACCCTGGTTTACGAGACCAGTGCTCTAACCACTGAGCTATAGGGGCTTTGACGCATCGTTCGCTTAATGTAGTATATCTTCATCAGGCAAAATTTCTTTCTAATTTGATGTAAAAAGCCAAAATCAGGATAGAATACTAGAAAAATCATCTTGTTCAGTTCCTTTTCAAAGGAAAGCATGCATTTAGCCAATAAAATTAATAATATGATGCTTTGGCTAAAACCAACGAAAGTGCAATTATCCTAGCTAAATAAATAAGTTGGAAATCAAACATACATATACCATATTAACTGCTTGGTGCATTCAAGAAAAACAAAATATCTACATGAAAAGAAAATAAATCTTATCCTTTCTTTATTAGTGTTTCAATTTTTAAAGAGTGTAAAGGTGGCAAAATTTGCGCCGCCCGGGAATCGAACCCGGGTCGCAAGAATGGGAATCTTGCATGATACCACTACACCAGCGGCGCTTCAATATGAAGTAGTGAATTTTATCTATTTCTATATAACTGTGATACTACAATTTGTCAACTGTTCACCATAAAATAGATAAACTTGTCATATGCATCTAACATTCTTGCAACAGACCTGTAATTAAATCGAGAAAACTGTTACTTGCAATAGGAGCAAAATTGGTAAGAAGCAAGGGTTTTGCGTAAAAGGTGGCAAAATCTGCCCCAGTGAGAGTCGAACTCACGACCCTGGTTTACGAGACCAGTGCTCTAACCACTGAGCTATAGGGCTTTGACGCATCGTTCGCTTAATGTAGTATATCTTCATCAGGCAAAATTTCTTTCTAATTTGATGTAAAAGCCAAAATCAGGATAGAATACTAGAAAAATCATCTTGTTCAGTTCCTTTTCAAAGGAAAGCATGCATTTAGCCAATAAAATTAATAATATGATGCTTTGGCTAAAACCAACGAAAGTGCAATTATCCTAGCTAAATAAATAAGTTGGAAATCAAACATACATATACCATATTAACTGCTTGGTGCATTCAAGAAAAACAAAATATCTACATGAAAAGAAAATAAATCTTATCCTTTCTTTATTAGTGTTTCAATTTTTAAAGAGTGTAAAGGTGGCAAAATTTGCGCCGCCCGGGAATCGAACCGGGTCGCAAGAATGGGAATCTTGCATGATACCACTACACCAGCGGCGCTTCAATATGAAGTAGTGAATTTTATCTATTTCTATATAACTGTGATACTACAATTTGTCAACTGTTCACCATAAAATAGATAAACTTGTCATATGCATCTAACATTCTTGCAACAGACCTGTAATTAAATCGAGAAAACTGTTACTTGCAATAGGAGCAAAATTGGTAAGAAGCAAGGGTTTTGCGTAAAAGGTGGCAAAATCTGCCCCAGTGAGAGTCGAACTCACGACCCTGGTTTACGAGACCAGTGCTCTAACCACTGAGCTATAGGGCTTTGACGCATCGTTCGCTTAATGTAGTATATCTTCATCAGGCAAAATTTCTTTCTAATTTGATGTAAAAGCCAAAATCAGGATAGAATACTAGAAAAATCATCTTGTTCAGTTCCTTTTCAAAGGAAAGCATGCATTTAGCCAATAAAATTAATAATATGATGCTTTGGCTAAAACCAACGAAAGTGCAATTATCCTAGCTAAATAAATAAGTTGGAAATCAAACATACATATACCATATTAACTGCTTGGTGCATTCAAGAAAAACAAAATATCTACATGAAAAGAAAATAAATCTTATCCTTTCTTTATTAGTGTTTCAATTTTTAAAGAGTGTAAAGGTGGCAAAATTTGCGCCGCCCGGGAATCGAACCCGGGTCGCAAGAATGGGAATCTTGCATGATACCACTACACCAGCGGCGCTTCAATATGAAGTAGTGAATTTTATCTATTTCTATATAACTGTGATACTACAATTTGTCAACTGTTCACCATAAAATAGATAAACTTGTCATATGCATCTAACATTCTTGCAACAGACCTGTAATTAAATCGAGAAAACTGTTACTTGCAATAGGAGCAAAAATTGGTAAGAAGCAAGGGGTTTTGCGTAAAAAGGTGGCAAAATCTGCCCCCAGTGAGAGTCGAACTCACGACCCCTGGTTTACGAGACCAGTGCTCTAACCACTGAGCTATAGGGGCTTTGACGCATCGTTCGCTTAATGTAGTATATCTTCATCAGGCAAAATTTCTTTCTAATTTGATGTAAAAAGCCAAAATCAGGATAGAATACTAGAAAAATCATCTTGTTCAGTTCCTTTTCAAAGGAAAGCATGCATTTAGCCAATAAAATTAATAATATGATGCTTTGGCTAAAACCAACGAAAGTGCAATTATCCTAGCTAAATAAATAAGTTGGAAATCAAACATACATATACCATATTAACTGCTTGGTGCATTCAAGAAAAACAAAATATCTACATGAAAAGAAAATAAATCTTATCCTTTCTTTATTAGTGTTTCAATTTTTAAAGAGTGTAAAGGTGGCAAAATTTGCGCCGCCCGGGAATCGAACCCGGGTCGCAAGAATGGGAATCTTGCATGATACCACTACACCAGCGGCGCTTCAATATGAAGTAGTGAATTTTATCTATTTCTATATAACTGTGATACTACAATTTGTCAACTGTTCACCATAAAATAGATAAACTTGTCATATGCATCTAACATTCTTGCAACAGACCTGTAATTAAATCGAGAAAACTGTTACTTGCAATAGGAGCAAAAATTGGTAAGAAGCAAGGGTTTTGCGTAAAAGGTGGCAAAATCTGCCCCAGTGAGAGTCGAACTCACGACCCTGGTTTACGAGACCAGTGCTCTAACCACTGAGCTATAGGGCTTTGACGCATCGTTCGCTTAATGTAGTATATCTTCATCAGGCAAAATTTCTTTCTAATTTGATGTAAAAGCCAAAATCAGGATAGAATACTAGAAAAATCATCTTGTTCAGTTCCTTTTCAAAGGAAAGCATGCATTTAGCCAATAAAATTAATAATATGATGCTTTGGCTAAAACCAACGAAAGTGCAATTATCCTAGCTAAATAAATAAGTTGGAAATCAAACATACATATACCATATTAACTGCTTGGTGCATTCAAGAAAAACAAAATATCTACATGAAAAGAAAATAAATCTTATCCTTTCTTTATTAGTGTTTCAATTTTTAAAGAGTGTAAAGGTGGCAAAATTTGCGCCGCCCGGGAATCGAACCCGGGTCGCAAGAATGGGAATCTTGCATGATACCACTACACCAGCGGCGCTTCAATATGAAGTAGTGAATTTTATCTATTTCTATATAACTGTGATACTACAATTTGTCAACTGTTCACCATAAAATAGATAAACTTGTCATATGCATCTAACATTCTTGCAACAGACCTGTAATTAAATCGAGAAAACTGTTACTTGCAATAGGAGCAAAATTGGTAAGAAGCAAGGGTTTTGCGTAAAAGGTGGCAAAATCTGCCCCAGTGAGAGTCGAACTCACGACCCTGGTTTACGAGACCAGTGCTCTAACCACTGAGCTATAGGGGCTTTGACGCATCGTTCGCTTAATGTAGTATATCTTCATCAGGCAAAATTTCTTTCTAATTTGATGTAAAAAGCCAAAATCAGGATAGAATACTAGAAAAATCATCTTGTTCAGTTCCTTTTCAAAGGAAAGCATGCATTTAGCCAATAAAATTAATAATATGATGCTTTGGCTAAAACCAACGAAAGTGCAATTATCCTAGCTAAATAAATAAGTTGGAAATCAAACATACATATACCATATTAACTGCTTGGTGCATTCAAGAAAAACAAAATATCTACATGAAAAGAAAATAAATCTTATCCTTTCTTTATTAGTGTTTCAATTTTTAAAGAGTGTAAAGGTGGCAAAATTTGCGCCGCCCGGGAATCGAACCCGGGTCGCAAGAATGGGAATCTTGCATGATACCACTACACCAGCGGCGCTTCAATATGAAGTAGTGAATTTTATCTATTTCTATATAACTGTGATACTACAATTTGTCAACTGTTCACCATAAAATAGATAAACTTGTCATATGCATCTAACATTCTTGCAACAGACCTGTAATTAAATCGAGAAAACTGTTACTTGCAATAGGAGCAAAATTGGTAAGAAGCAAGGGTTTTGCGTAAAAGGTGGCAAAATCTGCCCCAGTGAGAGTCGAACTCACGACCCTGGTTTACGAGACCAGTGCTCTAACCACTGAGCTATAGGGCTTTGACGCATCGTTCGCTTAATGTAGTATATCTTCATCAGGCAAAATTTCTTTCTAATTTGATGTAAAAGCCAAAATCAGGATAGAATACTAGAAAAATCATCTTGTTCAGTTCCTTTTCAAAGGAAAGCATGCATTTAGCCAATAAAATTAATAATATGATGCTTTGGCTAAAACCAACGAAAGTGCAATTATCCTAGCTAAATAAATAAGTTGGAAATCAAACATACATATACCATATTAACTGCTTGGTGCATTCAAGAAAAACAAAATATCTACATGAAAAGAAAATAAATCTTATCCTTTCTTTATTAGTGTTTCAATTTTTAAAGAGTGTAAAGGTGGCAAAATTTGCGCCGCCCGGGAATCGAACCGGGTCGCAAGAATGGGAATCTTGCAT
>JAASAO010000842.1:0-46454 GCA_017311375.1 Mytilus coruscus
ATTAACTTTGAAAGTTAGGGTAGGGTAGGTGTCGGACCCCAAATTTGGACCACTTTTAAAAAAATCCGTGCTATACCCAACCTGGATATTTTATAGTCAAGCATGCCCAAGGGTCCTAACTTTCATTCGCACCTAGTGTGGAAAAAAGTATTGCCGTAGGAAAATTTTTATTAACTTTGAAAGTTAGGGTAGGGTAGGGTGTCGGACCCCAACTTTGGACCACTTTTTTTAAAAAAATCCGTGCTATACCCCACCTGGATATTTTAGTCAAGCATGCCAAAGGGTCCCAACTATCATTTGCACCTAGTGTGGAAAAAGTATTGCCGTAGGAAAATTTTTATTAACTTTGAAAGTTAGGGTAGGGTAGGGTGTCGGACCCCAACTTTGGACCACTTTTAAAAAAAAATCCGTGCTATACCCCACCTGGATATTTTAGTCAAGCATGCCCAAGGGTCCCAACTATCATTTGCACCTAGTATGGAAAAAGTATTGCCGTAGGAAAATTTTATTAACTTTGAAAGTTAGGGTAGGGTAGGGTGTCGGACCCAAACTTTGGACCACTTTTAAAAAAAAATCCGTGCTATACCCCACCTGGATATTTTAGTCAAGCATGCCCAAGGGTCCCAACTATCATTTGCACCTGATGTGGAAAAAAGTATTGCCGTAGGAAAATTTTTCATTAACTTTGAAATTTAGGGTAGGGTAGGGTGTCGGACCCCAACTTTGGACCACTTTTTAAAAAAATCCGTGCTATACCCCACCTGGATATTTTAGTCAAGCATGCCCAAGGGTCCCAACTTGCATTTGTACCTAGTGTGGAAAAAAGGATTGCCGTAGGAAAATTTTTATTAACTTTGAAAGTTAGGGTAGGGTAGGGTGTCGGAGCCCAACTTTGGACCACTTTTTAAAAAAAAATCCGTGCTATACCCCACCTGGATATTTTGGTCAAGCATGCCCAAGGGTCCTAACTTGCATTTGCACCTAGTGTGGAAAAAAGTATTGCCGTAGGAAAATTTTTATTAACTTTGAAAGTTAGGGTAGGGCAGGGTGTCGGACACCAACTTTGGACCACTTTTAAAAAATATCCGTGCTATACCCCACCTGGATATTTTAGTCAAGCATGCCCAAGGGTCCCAACTATCATTTGCACCTGATTTGGAAAAAGTATTGCCGTAGGAAAATTTTTCATTAACTTTGAAAGTTAGGGTAGGGCAGGGTGTCGGACACCAACTTTCGACCACTTTTAAAAAAATCCGTGCTATACCCCACCTGGATATTTTAGTCAAGCATGCCCAAGGGTCCCAACTTGCATTTGCACCTAGTGTGGAAAAAGTATTGCCGTAGGAAAATTTTATTAACTTGGAAAGTTAGGGTAGGGTAGGGTGTCGGACCCCAACTTTGGACCACTTTTTAAAAAATCCGTGCTATACCCCACCTGGATATTTTAGTCAAGCATGCCCAAGGGTCCCGACTATCATTTGCACCTAGTGTGGAAAAAAGTATTGCCGCAGGAAAATTTTTCATTAACTTTGAAAGTTAGGATAGGGTAGGGTGTCGGATCCCAAATTTGGACCACTTTTAAAAAAAATCCGTGGTATACCCCACCTGGATATTTTAGTCAAGCGTGCCCAAGGGTCCCAACTTTCATTTGCACAGAGTGTGGAAAAAAGTATTGACGTAGGCAAATTTTTATTAACTTTGAAAGTTAGGGTAGGGTAGGGTGTCGGACCCCAACTTTGGACCACTTTTAAAAAAATCCGTGCTATACCCCACCTGGATATTTTAGTCAAGCATGCCCAAGGGACCCAACTTTCATTTGCACCTAGTGTGGAAAAAAGTATTGCCGTAGGAAAATTTTTATTAACTTTGAAACTTAGGGTAAGGTAGGGTGTCGGACCCCAACTTTGGACCACTTTTAAAAAATCCGTGCTATACCCCACCTGGATATTTTAGTCAAGCATGCCCAAGGGTCCCAACTTGCATTTGTACCTAGTGTGGAAAAAGGATTGCCGTAGGAAAATTTTATTAACTTTGAAAGTTAGGGTAGGGTAGGGTGTCGGAGCCCAACTTTGGACCACTTTTAAAAAAAATCCGTGCTATACCCCACCTGGATATTTTGGTCAAGCATGCCCAAGGGTCCTAACTTGCATTTGCACCTAGTGTGGAAAAAAGTATTGCCGTAGGAAAATTTTATTAACTTTGAAAGTTAGGGTAGGGCAGGGTGTCGGACACCAACTTTGGACCACTTTTAAAAATATCCGTGCTATACCCCACCTGGATATTTTAGTCAAGCATGCCCAAGGGTCCCAACTATCATTTGCACCTGATTTGGAAAAAGTATTGCCGTAGGAAAATTTTTCATTAACTTTGAAAGTTAGGGTAGGGCAGGGTGTCGGACACCAACTTTCGACCACTTTTAAAAAAATCCGTGCTATACCCCACCTGGATATTTTAGTCAAGCATGCCCAAGGGTCCTAACTTGCATTTGCACCTAGTGTGGAAAAGTATTGCCGTAGGAAAATTTTATTAACTTGGAAAGTTAGGGTAGGGTAGGGTGTCGGACCCCAACTTTGGACCACTTTTAAAAAAAATCCGTGCTATACCCCACCTGGATATTTTAGTCAAGCATGCCCAAGGGTCCCGACTATCATTTGCACCTAGTGTGGAAAAAGTATTGCCGTAGGAAAATTTTTCATTAACTTTGAAAGTTAGGATAGGTAGGGTGTCGGACCCCAAATTTGGACCACTTTAAAAAAATCCGTGGTATACCCCACCTGGATATTTTAGTCAAGCATGCCCAAGGGTCCCAACTTTCATTTGCACAGAGTGTGGAAAAAGTATTGACGTAGGCAAATTTTATTAACTTTGAAAGTTAGGGTAGGGTAGGGTGTCGGACCCCAACTTTGGACCACTTTAAAAAAATCCGTGCTATACCCCACCTGGATATTTTAGTCAAGCATGCCCAAGGGACCCAACTTTCATTTGCACCTAGTGTGGAAAAAGTATTGCCGTAGGAAAATTTTTATTAACTTTGAAACTTAGGGTAAGGTAGGGTGTCGGACCCCAACTTTGGACCACTTTTAAAAAATCCGTGCTATACCCCACCTGGATATTTTAGTCAAGCATGCCCAAGGGTCCCAACTTGCATTTGTACCTAGTGTGGAAAAAGGATTGCCGTAGGAAAATTTTATTAACTTTGAAAGTTAGGGTAGGGCAGGGTGTCGGACACCAACTTTGGACCACTTTTAAAAATATCCGTGCTATACCCCACCTGGATATTTTAGTCAAGCATGCCCAAGGGTCCCAACTATCATTTGCACCTGATTTGGAAAAAGTATTGCCGTAGGAAAATTTTTCATTAACTTTGAAAGTTAGGGTAGGGCAGGGTGTCGGACACCAACTTTCGACCACTTTTAAAAAAATCCGTGCTATACCCCACCTGGATATTTTAGTCAAGCATGCCCAAGGGTCCTAACTTGCATTTGCACCTAGTGTGGAAAAAGTATTGCCGTAGGAAAATTTTTATTAACTTGGAAAGTTAGGGTAGGGTAGGTGTCGGACCCCAACTTTGGACCACTTTTAAAAAAAATCCGTGCTATACCCCACCTGGATATTTTAGTCAAGCATGCCCAAGGGTCCCGACTATCATTTGCACCTAGTGTGGAAAAAGTATTGCCGTAGGAAAATTTTCATTAACTTTGAAAGTTAGGATAGGGTAGGGTGTCGGACCCCAAATTTGGACCACTTTAAAAAAATCCGTGGTATACCCCACCTGGATATTTTAGTCAAGCATGCCCAAGGGTCCCAACTTTCATTTGCACAGAGTGTGGAAAAAGTATTGACGTAGGCAAATTTTATTAACTTTGAAAGTTAGGGTAGGGTAGGGTGTCGGACCCCAACTTTGGACCACTTTTAAAAAATCCGTGCTATACCCCACCTGGATATTTTAGTCAAGCATGCCCAAGGGACCCAACTTTCATTTGCACCTAGTGTGGAAAAAAGTATTGCCGTAGGAAAATTTTATTAACTTTGAAACTTAGGGTAGGTAGGGTGTCGGACCCCAACTTTGGACCACTTTTAAAAAAATCCGTGCTATACCCCACCTGGATATTTTAGTCAAGCATGCCCAAGGGTCCCAACTTTCATTTGCACCTAGTGTGGACAAAAAAAGTCTTGCCGTAGGAAAATTTTTATTAACTTTGAAAGTTAGGGTAGGGTAGGGTGTCGGACCCCAACTTTGGACCACTTTTAAAAAAATCCGTGCTATACCCCACCTGGATATTTAAGTCAAGCATGCCCAAGGATCCCAACTATCATTTGCACCTAGTGTGGAAAAAAGTATTGCCGTAGGAAAATTTTCATTAACTTTGAAAGTTAGGGTAGGGTAGGGTGGCGGACCCCAACTTTGGACCACTTTTTAAAAAAATCCATGCTATACCTCACCTGGATATTTTAGTCAAGCATGCCCAAGGGTCCCAACTTTCATTTACACCTAGTGTGGAAAAATTTATTGCCGTAGGAAAATTTTTATTAACTTTGAAAGTTAGGGTAGGGTAGGGTGTCGTACCCCAACTTTGGACCACTTATAAAAAACATCCGTGCTATACCCCACCTGGATATTTTAGTCAAGCATGCCCAAGGGTCCCAACTTTCATTTGCACCTATTTTGGAAAAAAGTATTGCCGTAGGAAAATTTTTATTAACTTGGAAAGTTAGGGTAGGGTAGGGTGTCGGACCCCAACTTTGGACCACTTTTTAAAAAAAAATCCGTGCTATACCCCACCTGGATATTTTAGTCAAGCATGCCCAAGGGTCCCAACTATCATTTGCACCTAGTGTTGAAAAAAGTATTGCCGTAGGAAAATTTTTATTAACTTTGAAAGTTAGAGAGGGTAGGGTGTCGGACCCCAACTTTGGACCACTTTTTAAAAAAATCCGTGCTATACCCCACCTGGATATTTTAGTCAAGCATGCCCAAGGATCCCAACTATCATTTGCACCTAGTGTGGAAAAAAATATTGCCGTAGGAAAATTTCATTAACTTTGAAAGTTAGGGTAGGGTAGGGTGTCGGACCCCAACTTTGGACCACTTTTAAAAAAAATCCGTGCTATACCTCAACTGGATATTTTAGTCAAGCATGCCCAAGGGTCCCAACTTTCATTTGCAAGTAGTGTGGAAAAAAGTATTGCCGTAGGAAAATTTTTATTAACTTTGAAAGTTACGGTAGGGTAGGGTGTCGTACCCCAACTTTGGACCACTTATAAAAAACATCCGTGCTATACCCCACCTGGATATTTTAGTCAAGCATGCCCAAGGGTCCCAACTTTCATTTGCACCTAGTTTGGAAAAACGTATTGCCGTAGGAAAATATTTATTAACTTTGAAAGTTAGGGTAGGGTAGGGTGTCGGACCTCAACTTTGGACCACTTTTTAAAAAAAAATCCGTGCTACACCCCACCTGGATATTTTAGTCAAGCATGCCCAAGGGTCCCAACTATCATTTGCACCTAGTGTGGAAAAAAGTATTGCCGTAGGAAAATTTTTCATTAACTTTGAAAGTTAGGGTAGGGTAGGGTGTCGGACCCCAAATTTGGACCACTTTTAAAAAAAATCCCTGCTATACCCCACCTGGATATTTTAGTCAAGCATGCCCAAGGGTCCCAACTTTCATTTGCACAGAGTGTGGAAAAAAGTATTGCCGTAGGAAAATTTTTATTAACTTTGAAAGTTAGGGTAGGGTAGGGTGTCGGACCCCAACTTTGGACCACTTTTAAAAACAATCCGTGCTATACCCCACCTGGATATTTTAGTCAAGCATGCCCAAGGATCCCAACTATCATTTGCACCTAGTGTGGAAAAAAGCATTCCCGTTGGAAAATTTTATTAACTTTGAAAGTTAGGGTAGGGTAGAGTGTCGGACCCCAACTTTGGACCACTTTAAAAAAAATCCGTGCTATACCCCACCTGGATATTTTAGTCAAGCATGCCCAAGGGTCCCAACTTTCATTTGCACCTAAGGTGGAAAAAGTATTGCCGTAGGAAAATTTTATTAACTTTGAAAGTTTGAGAGGGTAGGGTGTCGGACCCCAACTTTGGACCACTTTTAAAAAAATCCGTGCTATACCCCACCTGGATATTTTAGTCAAGCATGCCCAAGGGTCCCAACTTTCATTTGCACCTAGTGTGGACAAAAAGTCTTGCTGTAGGAAAATTTTATTAACTTTGAAAGTTAGGGTAGGGTAGGGTGTCGGACCCCAACTTTGGACCACTTTTAAAAAATCCGTGCTATACTCCACCTGATATTTAAGTCAAGCATGCCCAAAGATCCCAACTATCATTTGCACCTAGTGTGGAAAAAGTATTGCCGTAGGAAAATTTTCATTAACTTTGAAAGTTAGGGTAGGGTAGGGTGTCGGACCCCAACTTTGGACCACTTATAAAAAAACATCCGTGCTATACCCCACCTGGATATTTTAGTCAAGCATGCCCAAGGGTCCCAACTTTCATTCACACCTAGTGTGGAAAAATTTATTGCCGTAGGAACATGTTTATTAACTTTGAAAGTTAGGGTAGGGTAGGGTGTCGTACCCCAACTTTGGACCACTTATAAAAAAACATCCGTGCTATACCCCACCTGGATATTTTAGTCAAGCATGCCCAAGGGTCCCAACTTTCATTTGCACCTAGTTTGGAAAAAAGTATTGCCGTAGGAAAATTTTTATTAACTTTCAAAGTTAGGGTAGGGTAGGGTGTCGGACCCCAACTTTGGACCACTTTTTAAAAAAAAATCCGTGCTATACCCCACCTGGATATTTTAGTCAAGCATGCCCAAGGGTCCCAACTATCATTTGCACCTAGTGTGGAAAAAAGTATTGCCGTAGGAAAATTTTTCATTAACTTTGAAAGTTAGGGTAGGGTAGGGTGTCGGACCCCAACTTTGGACCACTTTAAAAAAAAATCCGTGCTATACCCCACCTGGATATTTTAGTCAAGCATGCCCAAGGGTCCCAACTTTCATTTGCACAGAGTGTGAAAAAAAGTATTGCCGTAGGAAAATTTTTATTAACTTTGAAAGTTAGGGTAGGGTAGGGTGTCGGACTCCAACTTTGGACCACTTTTAAAAAAAATCCGTGCTATATCCCACCTGGATATTTTAGTCAAGCATGCCCAAGGGTCCCAACTTTCATTTGCACCTAAGGTGGAAAAAAGTATTGCCGTAGGAAAATTTTTATTAACTTTGAAAGTTAGGGTAGGGTAGGGTGTCGGACCCCAACTTTGGACCACTTTTAAAAAAAATCCGTGCTATACCCCACCTGGATATTTTAGTCAAGAATGCCCAAGGGTCCCAACTATTATTTGCACCTAGTGTGGAAAAAAGTGTTGCCGTAGGAAAATTTTCATTAATTTTGAAAGTTAGGGTAGGGTAGAGTGTCGTACCCCAACTTTGGACCACTTATGAAAAACATCCGTGCTATACCCCACCTGGATATTTTAGTCAAGCATGCCCAAGGGTCCCAACTTTCATTTGCACCTAGTTTGGAAAAAAGTATTGCCGTAGGAAAATTTTTATTAACTTTGAAAGTTAGGGTAGGGTAGGGTGTCGGACCCCAACTTTGGACCACTTTTTTAAAAAAAAATCCGTGCTAAACCCCACCTGGATATTTTAGTCAAGCATGCCCAAGGGTCCCAACTATCATTTGCACCTAGTGTGGAAAAAAGTATTTCCGTAGGAAAATTTTTCATTAACTTTGAAAGTTAGGGTAGGGTAGGGTGTCGGACCCCAACTTTGGACCACTTTTAAAAAATCCCTGCTATACCCACCTGGATATTTTAGTCAAGCATGCCCAAGGGTCCCAACTTTCATTTGCACAGAGTGTGGAAAAAGTATTGCCGTAGGAAAATTTTTATTAACTTTGAAAGTTAGGGTAGGGTAGGGTGTCGGACCCCAACTTTGGACCACTTTTAAAACAATCCGTGCTATACCCCACCTGGATATTTTAGTCAAGCATGCCCAAGCGTCCCAACTTTCATTTGCACCTAGTTTGGAAAAAGCATTCCTGTTGGAAAATTTTATTAACTTTGAAAGTTAGGGTAGGGTAGGGTGTCGGACCCCAACTTTAAACCACTTTTAAAAAATCCGTGCTATACCCCACCTGGATATTTTAGTCAAGCATGCCTAAGGGTCCCAACTTTCATTTGCACCTAGTGTGGAAAAAGTGTTGCCGTAGGAAAATTTTTATTAACTTTGAAAGTTAGGGTAGGGTAGGGTGTCGGACCCCAACTTTGGACCACTTTTAAAAAATCCGTGCTATACCCCACCTGGATATTTTAATCAAGCATGCCCAAGGGTCCCAACTTTCATTTGCACCTAAGGTAGAAAAAGTTTGCCGTAGGAAAATTTTTATTAACTTTGAAAGTTAGAGAGGGTAGGTGTCGGACCCCAACTTTGGACCACTTTTAAAAAATCCGTGCTATACCCCACCTGGATATTTTAGTCAAGCATGCCTAAGGGTCCCAACTTTCATTTGCACAGATTGTGGAAAAAGTCTTGCTGTAGGAAATTTTTATTAACTTTGAAAGTTAGGGTAGGGTAGGGTGTCGGACCCCAACTTTGGACCACTTTTAAAAAATCCGTGCTATACCCCACCAGGATATTTTAGTCAAGCATGCCCAAGGGTCCCAACTTTCCTTTGCACCTAAGGTGGAAAAAGTCTTGCCGTAGGAAAATTTTATTAACTTTGAAAGTTAGGGTAGGGTAGGGTGTCGGACCCCAACTTTGGACCACTTTTTAAAAAATCCGTGCTATACCCCACCTGGATATTTTAGTCAAGAATGCCCAAGGGTCCCAACTATCATTTTCATCTAGTGTGGAAAAAGTGTTGCCGTAGGAAAATTTTCATTAACTTTGAAAGTTAGGTAGGGTAGGGTGTCGGACCCCAACTTTGGACCACTTTTAAAAAATCCGTGCTATACCCCACCTGGATATTTTAGTGAAGCATGCCCAAGGGTCCCAACTTTCATTTGCACCTAAGGTGGAAAAAGTATTGCCGTAGGAAAATTTTATTAACTTTGAAAGTTAGAGAGGGTAGGGTGTCGGACCCCAACTTTGGACCACTTTTAAAAAAAATCCGTGCTATACCCCACCTGGATATTTTAGTCAAGCATGCCCAAGGGTCCCAACTTTCATTTGCACCTAGCGTGGACAAAAAGTCTTGCCGTAGGAAAATTTTTATTAACTTTGAAAGTTAGGGTAGGGTAGGGTGTCGGACCCCAGCTTTGGACCACTTTTAACAAAAATCCGTGCTATACCCCACCTGGATATTTTAGTCAAGCATGCCCAAGGGTCCCAACTTTCATTTGCACAGAGTGTGGAAAAAAGTATTGCCGTAGGAAAATTTTTATTAACTTTGAAAGTTAGGGTAGGGTAGGGTGTCGGACCCCAACTTTGGACCACTTTTAAAAACAATCCGTGCTATAACCCACCTGGATATTTTAGTCAAGCATGCCCAAGGGTCCCAACTATCATTTGCACCTAGCGTGGAAAAAAGCATTCCCGTTGGAAAATTTTTATTAACTTTGAAAGTCAGGGTAGGGTAGGGTGTCGGACCCCAACTTTGGACCACTTTTAAAAAAAATCCGTGCTATACCCCACCTGGATATTTTAGTCAAGCATGCCCAAGGGTCCCAACTTTCATTTGCACCTAAGGTGGAAAAAAGTATTGCCGTAGGAAAATTTTTATTAACTTTGAAAGTTAGAGAGGGTAGGGTGTCGGACCCCAACGTTGGACCACTTTTCAAAAAAATCCGTGATATACCCCACCTGGATATTTTAGTCAAGCATGCCCAAGGGTCCCAACTTTCATTTGCACAGAGTGTGGAAAAAAGTCTTGCCGTAGGAAAATTTTTATTAACTTTGAAAGTTAGGGTAGGGTAGGGTGTCGGACCCCAACTTTGGACCACTTTTTAAAAAAATCCGTGCTATACCCCACCTGGATATTTTAGTCAAGCATGCCCAAGGGTCCCAACTTTCATTTGCGCCTAGTCTGGAAAAATTATTGCCGTAGGAAAATTTTATTTACTTTGAAAGTTAGGGTAGGGTAGGGTATCGGACCCCAACTTTGGACCACTTTTAAAAAATCCGTGCTATACCCCACCTGGATATTTTAGTCAAGAATGCCCAAGGGTTCCAACTATCATTTGCACCTAGTGTGGAAAAAGTGTTGCTGTAGGAAAATTTTCATTAACTTTGAAAGTTAGGGTAGGGTAGGGTGTCGGACCCCAACTTTGGACCACTTTTGAAAACAATCCGTGCTATACCCCACCTGGATATTTTAGTCAAGCATGCCCAAGCGTCCCAACTTTCATTTGCACCTAGTGTGGAAAAAGCATTCCCGTTGGAAAATTTTATTAACTTTGAAAGTTAGGGTAGGGTAGGGTGTCGGACCCCAACTTTGGACCACTTTTAAAAAAATCCGTGCTATACCCCACCTGGATATTTTAGTCAAGCATGCCTAAGGGTCCCAACTTTCATTTGCACCTAGTGTGGAAAAAGTGTTGCCGTAGGAAAATTTTATTAACTTTGAAAGTTAGGGTAGGGTAGGGTGTCGGACCCCAACTTTGGACCACTTTTAAAAAAATCCGTGCTATACCCCACCTGGATATTTTAATCAAGCATGCCCAAGGGTCCCAACTTTCATTTGCACCTAAGGTAGAAAAAGTTTGCCGTAGGAAAATTTTATTAACTTTGAAAGTTAGAGAGGGTAGGGTGTCGGACCCCAACTTTGGACCACTTTTTAAAAAAATCCGTGCTATACCCCACCTGGATATTTTAGTCAAGCATGCCCAAGGGTCCCAACTTTCATTTGCACAGATTGTGGAAAAAAGTCTTGCCGTAGGAAATTTTTTATTAACTTTGAAAGTTAGGGTAGGGTAGGGTGTCGGACCCCAACTTTGGACCACTTTTTAAAAAAATCCGTGCTATACCCCACCTGGATATTTTAGTCAAGCATGCCCAAGGGTCCCAACTATCATTTGCACCTAGTGTGGAAAAAAGCATTCCCGTAGGAAAATTTTTATTAACTTTGAAATTTAGAGAGGGTAGGGTGTCGGACCCCAACTTTTGACCACTTTTAAAAAAAATCCGTGCTATACCCCACCTGAATATTTTAGTCAAGCATGCCCAAGGGTCCCAAATTTCATTTGCACCTAGTGTGGAAAAAAGTATTGCCGTAGGAAATTTTTTATTAACTTTGAAAGTTAGGGTAGGGTAGGGTGTCGGACCCCAACTTTGGACCACTTTTTAAAAATCCGTGCTATACCCCACCTGGATATTTTAGTCAAGCATGCCCAAGGGTCCCAACTTTCATTTGCACCTAAGGTGGAAAAAGTCTTGCCGTAGGAAAATTTTATTAACTTTGAAAGTTAGGGTAGGGTAGGGTGTCGGACCCCAACTTTGGACCACTTTTAAAAAATCCGTGCTATACCCCACCTGGATATTTTAGTCAAGAATGCCCAAGGGTCCCAACTATCATTTTCATCTAGTGTGGAAAAAGTGTTGCCGTAGGAAAATTTTCATTAACTTTGAAAGTTAGGGTAGGGTAGGGTGTCGGACCCCAACTTTGGACCACTTTTAAAAAATCCGTGCTATACCCCACCTGGATATTTTAGTGAAGCATGCCCAAGGGTCCCAACTTTCATTTGCACCTAAGGTGGAAAAAGTATTGCCGTAGGAAAATTTTATTAACTTTGAAAGTTAGAGAGGGTAGGGTGTCGGACCCCAACTTTGGACCACTTTTAAAAAAAATCCGTGCTATACCCCACCTGGATATTTTAGTCAAGCATGCCCAAGGGTCCCAACTTTCATTTGCACCTAGCGTGGACAAAAAAGTCTTGCTGTAGGAAAATTTTTATTAACTTTGAAAGTTAGGGTAGGGTAGGGTGTCGGACCCCAGCTTTGGACCACTTTTGAAAAATCCGTGCTATACCCCACCTGGATATTTTAGTCAAGCATGCCCAAGGATCCCAACTATATTTGCACCTAGTATGGAAAAAGTATTGCCGTAGGAAAATTTTCATTAACTTTGAAAGTTAGGGTAGGGTAGGGTGTCGGACCCCAACTTTGGACCACTTTTAAAAAATCCGTGCTATACCTCATCTGGATATTTTAGACAAGCATGCCCAAGGGTCCCAACTTTCATTTGCACCTAGTGTGGAAAAAGTATTGCCGTAGGAAAATTTTTATTAACTTTGAAAGTTAGGGTAGGGTAGGTGTCGTACCCCAACTTTGGACCACTTATAAAAACATCCGTGCTACACCCCACCTGGATATTTTAGTCAAGCATGCCCAAGGGTCCCAACTTTCATTTGCACCTAGTTTGGAAAAAGTATTGCCGTAGGAAAATTTTATTACCTTTGAAAGTTAGGGTAGGGTAGGGTGTCGTACCCCAACTTTGGACCACTTATAAAAAACATCCGTGCTACACCCCACCTGGATATTTTAGTCAAGCATGCCCAAGGGTCCCAACTTTTATTTGCACCTAGTTTGGAAAAAAGTATTGCCGTAGGAAAATTTTTATTAACTTTGAAAGTTAGGGTAGGGTAGGGTGTCGGACCCCAACTTTGGACCACTTTTTTAAAAAAAATCCGTGCTATACCCCACCTGGATATTTTAGTCAAGCATGCCCAAGGGTCCCAACTATCATTTGCACCTAGTGTGGAAAAAAGTATTGCCGTAGGAAAATTTTTCATTAACTTTGAAAGTTAGGGTAGGGTAGGGTGTCGGACCCCAACTTTGGACCACTTTTAAAAAAAATCCGTGCTATACCCCACCTGGATATTTTAGTCAAGCATGCCCAAGGGTCAAAACTTTCATTTGAACAGAGTGTGGAAAAAAGTATTGCCGTAGGAAAATTTTTATTAACTTTGAAAGTTAGGGTAGGGTAGGGTGTCGGACCCCAACTTTGGACCACTTTTAAAAAACAATCCGTGCTATAACCCACCTGGATATTTTAGTCAAGCATGCCCAAGGGTCCCAACTATCATTTGCACCTAGTGTGGAAAAAAGCATTCCCGTTGGAAAATTTTTATTATATTTGAAAGTTAGGGTAGGGTAGGGTGTCGGACCCCAATTTTGGACCACTTTTAAAAAAAATCCGTGCTATACCCCACCTGGATATTTTAGTCAAGCATGCCCAAAAGTCCCAACTTTTATTTGCACAGAGTGTGGAAAAAAGTCTTGCCGTAGGAAAATTTTTATTAACTTTGAAAGTGAGGGTAGGGTAGGGTGTCGGACCCCAACTTTGGACCACTTTTTAAAAAAATCCGTGCTATACCCCACCTGGATATTTTAGTCAAGCATGCCCAAGGGTCCCAACTTTCATTTGTACTTAAGGTAGAAAAAAGTTTGCCGTAGGAAAATTTTTATTAACTTTGAAAGTTAGAGAGGGTAGGGTGTCGGACCCCAACTTTGGACCACTTTTTAAAAAAATCCGTGCTATACCCCACCTGGATATTTTAGTCAAGCATGCCCAAGGGTCCCAACTTTCATTTGCACAGATTGTGGAAAAAAGTCTTGCCGTAGGAAATTTTTTATTAACTTTGAAAGTTAGGGTAGGGTAGGGTGTCGGACCCCAACTTTGGACCACTTTTAAAAAATCCGTGCTATACCCCACCTGGATATTTTAGTCAAGCATGCCCAAGGGTCCCAACTATCATTTGCACTTAGTGTGGAAAAAGCATTCCCGTAGGAAAATGTTTATTAACTTTGAAAGTTAGGGTAGGGTAGGGTGTCGGACCCCACTTTGGACCACTTTTAAAAAAATCCGTGCTATACCCCACCTGGATATTTTAGTCAAGCATGCCAAAGGGTCCCAAATTTCATTTGCACCTAGTGTGGAAAAAGTATTGCCGTAGGAAATTTTTATTAACTTTGAAAGTTAGGGTAGGGTAGGTGTCGGACCCCAACTTTGGACCACTTTTTAAAAAAATCCGTGCTATACCCCACCTGGATATTTTAGTCAAGCATGCCCAAGGGCCCCAACTTTCATTTGCACCTAAGGTGGAAAAAAGTATTGCCGTAGGAAAATTTTTATTAACTTTGAAAGTTAGGGTAGGGTAGGGTGTCGGACCCCAACTTTAGACCTTTTTTAAAAAAAATCCGTGCTATACCCCACCTGGATATTTTAGTCAAGAATGCCCAAGGGTCCCAACTATCATTTTCATCTAGTGTGGAAAAAAGTGTTGCCGTAGGAAAATTTTCATTAACTTTGAAAGTTAGGGTAGGGTAGGGTGTCGGACCCCAACTTTGGACCACTTTTAAAAAAATCCGTGCTATACCCCACCTGGATGTTTTAGTCAAGCATGCCCAAGGGTCCCAACTTTCATTTGCACCTAAGGTGGAAAAAGTATTGCCGTAGGAAAATTTTATTAACTTTGAAAGTTAGAGAGGGTAGGGTGTCGGACCCCAACTTTGGACCACTTTTAAAAAAATCCGTGCTATACCCCACCTGGATATTTTAGTCAAGCATGCCCAAGGGTCCCAACTTTCATTTGCACCTAGTGTGGACAAAAAAAGTCTTGCCGTAGGAAAATTTTTATTAACTTTGAAAGTTAGGGTAGGGTAGGGTGTCGGACCCCAACTTTGGACCACTTTTTGAAAAAATCCGTGCTATACCCCACCTGGATATTTTAGTCAAGCATGCCCAAGGATCCCAACTATCATTTGCACCTAGTGTGGAAAAAAGTATTGCCGTAGGAAAATTTTCATTAACTTTGAAAGTTAGGGTAGGGTATGGTGTCGGACCCCAACTTTGGACCACTTTTTAAAAAAATCCGTGCTATACCTCATCTGGATATTTTAGACAAGCATGCCCAAGGGTCCCAACTTTCATTTGCACCTAGTGTGGAAAAAGTATTGCCGTAGGAAAATTTTTATTAACTTTGAAAGTTAGGGTAGGGTAGGGTGTCGTACCCCAACTTTGGACCACTTATAAAAAACATCCGTGCTACACCCCACCTGGATATTTTAGTCAAGGATGCCCAAGGGTCCCAACTTTCATTTGCACCTAGTTTGGAAAAAGTACTGCCGTAGGAAAATTTTATTAACTTTGAAAGTTAGGTAGGGTAGGGTGTCGGACCCCAACTTTGGACCACTTTTTAAAAAATCCGTGCTATACCCCACCTGGATATTTTAGTCAAGCATGCCCAAGGGTCCCAACTATCATTTGCACCTAGTGTGGAAAAAAGTATTGCCGTAGGAAAATTTTTCATTAACTTTGAAAGTTAGGGTAGGGTAGGGTGTCGGACCCCAACTTTGGACCACTTTTAAAAGAAATCCGTGCTATACCCCACCTGGATATTTTAGTCAAGCATGCCCAAGGGTCCCAACTTTCATTTGCACAGAGTGTGGAAAAAAGTATTGCCGTAGGAAAATTTTTATTAACTTTGAAAGTTAGGGTAGGGTAGGGTGTCGGACCCCAACTTTGGACCACTTTTAAAAACAATCCGTGCTATAACCCACGTGGATATTTTAGTCAAGCATGCCCAAGGGTCCCAACCAGGGTTTCCCCTGGGTCAATTTTCTTTTCGCCACCTCTTTCTCCAAAACAATATATTTTTCGCCACTTTCAATTTTTT
The DNA here is from genome assembly GCA_017311375.1 of Mytilus coruscus. Taxonomy (NCBI): domain Eukaryota; kingdom Metazoa; phylum Mollusca; class Bivalvia; order Mytilida; family Mytilidae; genus Mytilus; species Mytilus coruscus. Next base: position 15,635 of record JAASAO010000842.1, read on the forward strand.
TCGCCAACAAACAAAAACATATTTTCGTTTAAAATTTCTTTCTCTAACAAAAATTAGTTTGCCACATTGCTACTAGTATATGAAAATAAGAAGATGTTGTATGATTGCCAATGGGACAACTCTTCACAAGAGACCAAATGACATAGAAGTTACCAAACTATAGGTCACCGTACAGCCTTCAACAATGAGCAAAACCCGTACCACATAGTCAGCTATAAAGGCCCTGAAATGACAATTGTGAAACAATTCAAACGAGAAAACTAACTATGTCTTTTATAATTCTAAATATATATTTTTAATCTCATTGTCATAAATAAACACTCAATAATAACAAGCATTTAATGGTTTACTTTAATAAATTGTTATTTGGATGGAGAGTTGTCTCATTGGCACTCACACCACATCTTCCTATATCTATTTAGTTTTTAAAAGATACTGTAAAATTGCAATATAGAATATCATCATGAAATCTTTATGTTGACTTCTGCAAGGGAGCACGGATTCATCTATAATAGTTTATAAGATACTTCCCGTCTAGATGAAGGATAAAATCAGAGATATTTCTTACTTTTGAATATTTTTCTTAACAATAGATTTCTTTTCCGGACCATCATTAAAAAAGTATGGACGTAAAATTATGCCTCAAACACGTGCGTTACTAAAACGATTGTAAATTACCAATTTCAAAAGAATTATTACTCTCAAAAGTTATAAGATAAAATATAAAGTCAGAGATTTTTCTTACTTTTGAACATTTTTGTCATAACAACAGATTTTTTTCCAGACCATCGTTAAAAGAAAAAGAGGAGACGTAAAATGTGCGTCGCTAAAAGGATTGTAAAGTACCCACTTCAAAACAATTATTTCAATCAAAGTTGTAAAATATCCTTTAAGTGACATGTGAAGCCATTTAACCACACCATTTCACGAAACAATACAATCAACACATTTATTAATTATAATCCTTTGTTACCGATGGCTATAAAATGCAATCAGATGATTATTGTCGTAACGAGTTCAAGGTGAATTCCCAGTATAGCCTGGGATCCTGGCTCACTGCTCGACAAAGTATTATTAGATTGGGTCAGGATGCCAGGCAATTCCCAGTATTGTCTGATCAGGGAAAAAGTCCGAGAAACACGAAAAAAAGTAAACAAGATGGACGCAGTCGAACAGTTATATTTCTTTCGCCAAATTCTTTCGCCAATAACGAATTTTAATCGCCACAATTTTTAATTTTTTCGCAAAATGCGAAAATGGCGACCGCCAGCGGAAACCCTGGTCCCAACTATCATTTGCACCTAGTGTGGAAAAAGTATTCCGTTGGAAAATTTTATTATATTTGAAAGTTAGGGTAGGGTAGGGTGTCGGACCCCAACTTTGGACCACTTTTAAAAAAATCCCTGCTATACCACACCTGGATATTTTAGTCAAGCATGCCCAAGGGTCCCAACTTTCATTTGCACAGAGTGTGGAAAAAGTCTTGCTGTAGGAAAATTTTTATTAACTTTGAAAGTTAGGGTAGGGTAGGGTGTCGGACCCCAACTTTGGACCACTTTTAAAAATCCGTGCTATACCCCACCTGGATATTTTAGTCAAGCATGCCCAAGGGTCCCAACTATCATTTGCACCTAGTGTGGAAAAAGCATTCCTGTAGGAAATTTTTATTAACTTTGAAAGTTAGAGAGGGTAGGGTGTCGGACCCCAACTTTGGACCACTTTTAAAAAAATCCGTGCTATACCACACCTGGATATTTAAGTCAAGCATGCCCAAGGGTCCCAACTTTCATTTGCACAGAGTGTGGAAAAAGTCTTGCCGTAGGAAAATTTTATTAACTTTGAAAGTTAGGGTAGGGTAGGGTGTCGGACCCCAACTTTGGACCACTTTTAAAAAAATCCGTGCTATACCCCACCTGGATATTTTAGTCAAGCATGCCCAAGGGTCCCAACTATCATTTGCACCTAGTGTGGAAAAAGCATTCCTGTAGGAAAATTTTATTAACTTTGAAAGTTAGAGAGGGTAGGGTGTCGGACCCCAACTTTGGACCACTTTTTAAAAAAATCCGTGCTATATCTCATCTGGATATTTTAGACAAGCATGCCCAAGTGTCCCAACTTTCATTTGCACCTAGTGTGGAAAAAAGTATTGCCGTAGGAAAATTTTTATTAACTTTGAAAGTTAGGGTAGGGTAGGGTGTCGTACCCCAACTTTGGACCACTTATAAAAAACATCCGTGCTACACCCCACCTGGATATTTTAGTCAAGGATGCCCAAGGGTCCCAACTTTCATTTGCACCTAGTTTGGAAAAAAGTATTGCCGTAGGAAAATTTTTATTAACTTTGAAAATTAGGGTAGGGTAGGGTGTCGGACCCCAACTTTGGACCACTTTTTAAAAAAATCCGTGCTATACCCCACCTGGATATTTTAGTCAAGCATGCCCAAGGGTCCCAACTATCATTTGCACCTAGTGTGGAAAAAAGTATTGCCGTAGGAAAATTTTTCATTAACTTTGAAAGTTAGGGTAGGGTAGAGTGTCGGACCCCAACTTTGGACCACTTTTAAAAGAAATCCGTGCTATACCCCACCTGGATATTTTAGTCAAGCATGCCCAAGGGTCCCAACTATCATTTGCACCTAGTGTGGAAAAAGCATTCCGTAGGAAAATTTTTATTAACTTTGAAAGTTAGGGTAGGGTAGTGTGTCGAACCCCAACTTTGGACCACTTTTAAAAAATCCGTGCTATACCCCACCTAGATATTTTAGTCAAGCATGCCCAAGGGTCCCAACTTTCATTTGCACCTAGTGTGGACAAAAAAGTCTTGCCGTAGGAAAATTTTTATTAACTTTGAAAGTTAGGGTAGGGTAGGGTGTCGGACCCCAACTTTGGACCACTTTTGAAAAATCCGTGCTATACCCCACCTGGATATTTTAGTCAAGCATGCCCAAGGATCCCAACTATCATTTGCACCTAGTGTGGAAAAAGTATTGCCGTAGGAAAATTTTCATTAACTTTGAAAGTTAGGGTAGGGTAGGGTGTCGGACCCCAACTTTGGACCACTTTTTAAAAAAATCCGTGCTATATCTCATCTGAATATTTAAGACAAGCATGCCCAAGTGTCCCAACTTTCATTTGCACCTAGTGTGGAAAAAAGTGTCCGTAGGAAAATTTTATTAACTTTGAAAGTTAGGGTAGGGTAGGGTGTCGTACCCCAACTTTGGACCACTTACAAAAACATCCGTGCTACACCCCACCTGGATATTTTAGTCAAGGATGCCCAAGGGTCCCAACTTTCATTTGCACCTAGTTTGGAAAAAGTATTGCCGTAGGAAATTTTTATTAACTTTGAAAATTAGGGTAGGGTAGGGTGTCGGACCCCAACTTTGGACCACTTTTAAAAAAAATCCGTGCTATACCCCACCTGGATATTTTAGTCAAGCATGCCCAAGGGTCCCAACTATCATTTGCACCTAGTGTGGAAAAAGTATTGCCGTAGGAAAATTTTTCATTAACTTTGAAAGTTAGGGTAGGGTAGGGTGTCGGACCCCAACTTTGGACCACTTTTAAAAAAATCCGTGCTATACCCCACCTGGATATTTTAGTCAAGCATGCCCAAGGGTCCCAACTTTCATTTGCACCTAGTGTGGACAAAAAGTCTTGCTGTAGGAAAATTTTTATTAACTTTGAAAGTTAGGGTAGGGTAGGGTGTCGGACCCCAACTTTGGACCACTTTTGAAAAATCCGTGCTATACCCCACCTGGATATTTTAGTCAAGCATGCCCAAGGGTCCCAACTATCATTTGCACCTAGTGTGGAAAAAGTATTGCCGTAGGAAAATTTTCATTAACTTTGAAAGTTAGGGTAGGGTAGGGTGTCGGACCCCAACTTTGGACCACTTTTAAAAGAAATCCGTGCTATACCCCACCTGGATATTTTAGTCAAGCATGCCCAAGGGTCCCAACTTTCATTAGCACAGAGTGTGGAAAAAAAGTATTGCCGTAGGAAAATTTTTATTAACTTTGAAAGTTAGGGTAGGGTAGGGTGTCGGACCCCAACTTTGGACCACTTTTAAAAACAATCCGTGCTATAACCCACCTGGATATTTTAGTCAAGCATGCCCAAGGGTCCCAACTATCATTTGCACCTAGTGTGGAAAAAGCATTCCTGTTGGAAAATTTTTATTAACTTTGAAAGTTAGGGTAGGGTAGGGTGTCGGACCCCAACTTTGGACCACTTTTGAAAAAATCCGTGCTATACCCCACCTGGATATTTTAGTCAAGCATGCCCAAGGGTCCCAACTTTCATTTGCACAGAGTGTGGAAAAAAGTCTTGCCGTAGGAAAATTTTATTAACTTTGAAAGTAAGGGTAGGGTAGGTGTCGGACCCCAACTTTGGACCACTTTTTAAAAAATCCGTGCTATACCCCACCTGGATATTTTAGTCAAGCATGCCCAAGGGTCCCAACTATCATTTGCCCCTAGTGTGGAAAAAGCATTCCCGTAGGAAAATTTTATTAACTTTGAAAGTTAGGGTAGGGTAGGGTGTCGAACCCCAACTTTGGACCACTTTTAAAAAAATCCGTGCTATACCCCACCTGGATATTTTAGTCAAGCATGCCCAAGGGTCCCAACTTTCATTTGCACCTAGTGTGGAAAAAGTATTGCCGTAGGAAAATTTTATTAACTTTGAAAGTTAGGGTAGGGAGGGTGTCGGACCCCAACTTTGGACCACTTTTAAAAAAAATCCGTGCTATACCCCACCTGGATATTTTAGTCAAGCATGCCCAAGGGTCCCAACTATCATTTGCACCTAGTGTGGAAAAAGTATTGCCGTAGGAAAATTTTATTAACTTTGAAAGTTGGGGTAGGGTAGGGTGTCGGACCCCAACTTTGGACCACTTTTAAAAAAATCCGTGCTTTACCCCACCTGGATATTTTAGTCAAGAATGCCCAAGGGTCCCAACTATCATTTGCACCTAGTGTGGAAAAAGTGTTGGCGTAGGAAAATTTTCATTAACTTTGAAAGTTAGAGTAGGGTAGGGTGTCTGACCCCAACTTTGGACTACTTTTAAAACAATCCGTGCTATACCTCACCTGGATATTTTAGTCAAGCATGCCCAAGGGTCCCAACTTTCATTTGCACCTAGTGTAGAAAAAAGTATTGCCGTAGGAAATTTTTATTAACTATGAAAGTTAGGGTAGGGTAGGGTGTCGGACCCCAACTTTGGACCACTTTTAAAAAAAATTCGTGCTATACCCCACCTGGATATTTTAGTCAAGCATGCCCAAGGGTCCCAACTTTCATTTGCACCTAGTCTGGAAAAATTATTGCCGTAGGAAAATTTTTATTAACTTTGAAAGTTAGGGTAGGGTAGGGTGTCGGACCCCAACTTTGGACCACTTTTAAAAAAAATCCGTGCTATACCCCACCTGGATATTTTAGTCAAGAATGCCCAATGGTCCCAACTATCATTTGCACCTAGTGTGGAAAAAAGTGTTGCCGTAGGAAAATTTTCATTAACTTTGAAAGTTAGGGTAGGGTAGGGTGTCGGACCCCAACTTTGGACCACTTTTAAAAAGAATCCGTGCTATACCCCCTGGATATTTTAGTCAAGCATGCCCAAGGGTCCCAACTTCCATTTGCACCTAGTGTGGAAAAAGCATTCCTGTTGGAAAATTTTATTAACTTTGAAAGTTAGGGTAGGGTAGGGTGTCGGACCCCAACTTTGGACCACTTTTAAAAAAAATCCGTGCTATACCCCACCTGGATATTTTAGTCAAGCATGCCTAAGGGTCCCAACTTTCATTTGCATCTAGTGTGGAAAAAAGTCTTGCCGTAGGAAAATTTTTATTAACTTTGAAAGTTAGGATAGGGTAGGGTGTCGGACCCCAACTTTGGACCACTTATAAAAAAAATCCGTGCTATACCCCACCTGGATATTTTAGTCAAGCATGCCCAAGGATCCCAACTATCATTTGCACTTAGTGTGGAAAAAGTATTGCCGTAGGAAAATTTTCATTAACTTTGAAAGTTAGGTAGGGTAGGGTGTCGGACCCCAAATTTGGACCACTTTTAAAAAATCCGTGCTACACCCAACCTGGATATTTTATAGTCAAGCATGCCCAAGGGTCCTAACTTTCATTCGCACCTAGTGTGGAAAAAGTATTGCCGTAGGAAAATTTTATTAACTTTGAAAGTTAGGGTAGGGTAGGGTGTCGGACCCCAACTTTGGACCACTTTTAAAAAATCCGTGCTATACCTCACCTGGATATTTTAGTCAAGCATGCCCAAGGGTCCCAACTTTCATTTGCACCTAGTGTGGAAAAAGTATTGCCGTAGGAAAATTTTATTAACTTTGAAAGTTAGGGTAGGGTAGTGTGTCGGACCCCAACTTTGGACCACTTTTAAAAAAAATCCGTGCTATACCCCACCTGGATATTTTAGTCAAGCATGCCCAAGGGTCCCAACTTTCATTTGCACAGAGTGTGGAAAAAAACTATTGCCGTAGGAAAATTTTTATTAACTTTGAAAGTTAGGGTAGGGGAGGGTGTCGTACCCCAACTTTGGACCACTTTTAAAAAAAATCCGTGCTATACCCCACCTGGATATTTTAGTCAAGCATGCCCAAGGGTCCCAACTTTCATTTGCACCTAGTGTGGAAAAATTATGCCGTAGGAAAATTTTTATTAACTTTGAAAGTTAGGGTAGGGTAGGGTGTCGGACCCCGACTTTGGACCACTTTTAAAAAAAATCCGTGCTATACCCCACCTGGATATTTTAGTCAAGCATGCCCAAGGGTCCCAACTATCATTTGCACGTAGTGTGGAAAAAAGTATTGCCGCAGGAAAATTTTTATTAACTTTGAAAGTTAGGGTAGGGTAGGGTGTCGTACCTAACTTTGGACCGATTCAAAAAATCTGAGACATTCTACACCCTGATTTTTGTGAAGCAGGACTTAGTTTCTCAAATTCCGTTCGTAGATGGTTTGGATAAAAGGATTTTGATGCTGTTAACCACTATTTTGTTATCTTTGTTTGTAAAGAGGGACGAAAGATACCAGAAGGACAGTCAAACTCATAGATCGAAAACAAACTGACAACGCCATGGCCAAAAATAAAAAGACATACAGACAAATAATAGTACAGATGACACAACACAGAAAACAAAAGACTAAGCAACACGAACCCCACCAAAAACTGGGGTGATCTCAGGTGCTCCGGAAGGGTAAGCAGATCCTGCTCCACATGTGGCACCCGTCGTGTTGCTTATGTTATTACAAATCCGGTAAATAGTCTAATTCGGTAAGTATGTTTCAATTGAACAATCACACTGTCGAGGTATTCCTGGTTTCCTTGCCAATCGATAACATGCTTTTAAGAAGCCCATAAATCTTCTTTTTCATGTTTGCGACCAATTCGTCATTTTTTTTTTGGATACCAGCCTTACGTCATGGGGTCATCTGCTGATCAGGATAATTACTGATTGAGTGGTTTTACATCGTTGTTTGACACATATTCAGACTTTTCCACTTTTATCTTTGTTTTCTTTTTGTAAGTTCCTTGATCAATGTTGTTGTTTGGTCGTATTCTTTATAAGAGTTTTTATCCCACAGTTTTAAAACGGCATCCTTGTTGCGTTAGGTAGGCGTACCTGGGTCTCGGTAAAGGATACGATGATCATTCATGTGGAGGTTCACGAAAAGAGTAACAATGCTCGCCCCTTTAACCAATACAAATTTGTCTACAAGCTTTTTGTTTATAATGTTAATCAAAACGTCACTTCATCAAAAGACTGACCATCTGATAGCATTTTAAAACATACAAAAAACGTGTTCACACAGAAAGTGTTTAGAGAAATTTCTCTTGACCCGGAATTGTATAAAGTAAAACACAATTCGGAGAAATGGGAGTAACATAAAAGATAGTGGACAGCACCATAGATCGCCCCCGGGTTTTCTATGTTGTGTTTTGTGTACTGGTGTTTGTCTTTTTGTCATGCTTTGTTTTTTGCCGTGTCATTGTCAATTTTTTTTTCGACTTGTGAGTTTAAATATCCCTTTGGTATCGCTCGCCTCTCGTTTAATCATTTCCAAAGTGAGTATACCCTAACCTAGCAAAGAGAATACTGTAATAAAAAGATGACTGCGAATGTAACGGTGCCGGATTAAGGAACCTACCAAGATTTTCAAAACAACGTAGTAGTGTACAGGAAGTGTTTGGAGAAATTTTCCTTGAACCGAAATTGTACAATGCAAAACCCAATTAGAAGAAATGGTAGGAACATAACCATAACAGAAATAGTGGACAGGCGAAAGTAAGAGTGTATTGTGAATCATCCGAATGATTTCCAACTTAGGGTTCGTTATATCAAAGGAGTTAAATGAGAACTGCGGTAAAACTCGGATTGCTAAATATAAGCTGGAAAAATTAGACACACACTTTAATTTGCGAAGACTACATGTATGATATTGACACGGAGAATGGTTACCCAATCTTACTGGCCTTTACTGTGTCGAAATTAACATACCTTGGCTGAGGAAAAGATACATGTACTATCTTTGGTGTTCGATGGATTAATGATTCGCAAAGAATATAGAACACGCGACAGATTGCCTGGATTGATCAATGGTGGTATCAGAAAGTAAAAAGTAATTGATTGTTACATCACGTTTCCTCTTAAGGAGAAGGATGAAGGTATGATAGTAAAAGAAGGTTTACCACAATGATTTTCCACTGGCTCCACAATTTTGGCAAATCAACGGAGTCAAATCAAGGACCGGTAGCTAATTTTCAGAGCAAGACAACATATGTGGTGCATCATGTTAACTTAAAGAGGTATCTGGCCCGAGACAACCTTACATTGACAAGAAAACGAAACTCCGAGCTGAACTTATGGGAACATTTAAAAAAGTATTCAATAGGATGATGAAAGTGTTTGCAAAAGGCATGGATAATATCCGGAACCGTGTTGGTTTCCGTAACAACACGAACGCTTTAAAACTAGCAATCATTCACAAATTCAAGAAACAAACTATATTTAAGAAATTATTCGCTGTAATCCACAGGACACGAGCCAAGTTGGTATTTGACTAACCAATCTACCTAAGTTTTGAGATTTTGGACCTGCTAAAACATTGTTGACTGATTTTGAATAAGACTACCTCAAACCTCAATACAGAACGCGAGCCACAATCTGCTTCAAACACAATACTAACAGTCTCGTTTGCAATATTCAGACCTCAAACATTTACAAATACATATAAAAAATGTGCATCAGTGGTACGGTATCTCCAATTACCCGACTGACCATAAATCCAAAGTTTAGACTAAGGTCAACAAGAAAGTTCTTGAAATCTTTAATGGGCCGGATGGCCAAACTAAGACATTCTCCACGTTGCCCATGGTACCAGAGATAAAGGTAGACATTGCCGCTTAAATGGCCAATAGCACTTATGAACTAGACCCGTACGAATTTGTGACCATTGTGTGAGGGGTGCTTGGTGTGTCACATAGTCCAACTGGCTAAACTAAGACTTCTCCACGTTGGCCATTGTACCAGAGGTAGAGAGACATTGCATTTGAATGGTATTTAGCAATTATACTCTAGACCCGTTGCTTATTCGCCTCCGATATCTATTTGGACATTCGATATTCATCTTTCTGGTACAGAGCTCAAAAATCTTCTTTAAGTTCATCCACAATGATCTTGGCAACATCTTCCCTCTCATTCTGCATTGTACAATTTGTATAACAACGTGGTTCTCTAGTTTACACACTGTCGTCAAAGCACTGAATGATATAGCAGATTCTAGACGGTGTGTGCTTCTGGTTGGGTTTGTGGTTTCTGGTTTGCAGTCATTCATGCGGCACCAGCGAATCATGGTTTGTTCGGCCTAGATCTCTTTCTGTTCCTTGATTTTTTTTACAAAGTCTTGATTTTTTTCTCTGCGATCCCTCACAATGTCTGCGTACACTACGAAATAATGGAACCTTCATTGATCTCATATGGTTAAAATATTGTCAGGCCCTTTGATCTGGCATCTTTACATTCGCAGTTATCTTCTTATTACCTTACTCTTTTTGCTAGGATTGGGTCACTTTGGAAGCTATTAAAAGAGAAGCGAAAGATACCAAAGGGATATTTAAACTCACAAGTCGAAAACAAACTGACCATGCCATGGCAAACTAAAAAGCACGACGAAAAAATAAACAAGTACACAAAACAATGTGTCAATCCGTCTTTATCTTCAAGAAGTCCACATTCAGTTCTCTTTTCTCAGTGTCTGAAATCGTCAATGGGTCTTTTTCTTTTCTTAACCATTCACGTTGATGACTTTTGCGCGTTATCTTTTAACCCATTTATAATTTCTATTCTTTTAAACGGGTGGTATTTTGAAATGTTTATGGATCCATCTAGACTGTGAGTTTAATTGTCTTTGGGACAAATAACCAATCCAAAGTTTTTTCCTAGGGTTGACTACTTTAATTTTCTCTTTCGATCGTTCCTTGTTTATACTGGTTTTGTCCACAACACTTTTAACAAAGTAGTCTTTTCATTCCACTTACACCTTTCATTCTCTCTTTCCGGGTCCATCTTTAAAGTTCCTTGTATGTCTTTTCCTTACCGTCAGCTTTATGTCATTTGAATTTTTTCAAGCAGTTGATTCCTTGCAATAACTGTTTTACTGTTTCATCAGCCAACATCCTTCTATTTGTTAATGCCATATCGTTATTGCATATCTTTTTATCATCCTTCTAAACAATTTTATTATCATTTTAAAGTGTATCTAAAGTTTTTATACCAACCCCGTTTCTAGTTACTTATCAACATGCAGGGAAAATAAGTTAATTATGATTTAGGGTCTATTTGTAAACCCATACTTTTAACATAATTTCCCACCAATTTATTTTCTTTTTTTCTAGTCTAGTGAAACCCCAGACTTTATTAATTTCAAGCTCTTCTATTCCTAAGAATTAAACATTTTCCTCTGTCAAAATTTTACATCTACTTAATGACTGTGTGATTTTAGATATCACATTTTCTGGTATTTTTTTTTTTTTTTTTTTTCATTTTATAGCTTCATGATTCCTTTTCATTCAGATCATCTGTGTAAATACAATCTCCCTCATTTTCCATTTTATTTGTTGATGCCATGTCTTTTATTGTGTTTCTCATTTTTATCATTCTCAACCAAGGCCGATTGTTCTTTCGAACTGGACTAATATTTGTAAGGGTTAAGGGTTAAAGTTTCGGGTTTATATTTTTAAAAACCAGTGCTATGTTTTTGTGCAGCCAAACTGTCAATTCTATATTACTAGCCTGTTTCTGGAACAAAAGACCCATGGGCAAAACCCACGATAGATCTCACCACGGATTCAATATTGAGGTCAGATAATACTCACCTCCTACCACACGGTCTAAATCTAATTCGAAAAAGATGCCAACTGAAGTACTTTTATCCGGACTACATGCATATGACAGATAGACTATGAGGTTTTATCTTCATAGAAACCAGGTATATCCTGAATTGTACATGTATCACCTTTCTACAAGCCAATTTTCAACTCATGTTTAAAGTCTTGTAGTAAAATACCAACGTTCCGAAGGTAACTACTACTAAAAATAACCCCTGGTTTTCTGGAAATCTTAAATAAGTATACTATGAAGCAAATCAATCCACATTTTTTTAATTCAAACTCATGGACAAGTAAATCTTGGCTCAAAATTGTCTAAATATATTTATCTTTCAACATCAGTTTCATTTCTGCAATGTTGGTTAGTTTAAGTAAACAATGGTATCAAAAGCACTATGTTAACGTCATGGAATGGCTAGTTTTACATATGTTCTAAATTGGAGTGAACTAATTGGTGAGTTGACACCTAAAGGCAATGACTTCAGGTTTCCTGGACCAAAAGGTCAAGGTATGAGGACTCACGGAAGATCTACATTATATGTTGAATATGGGGGTCTAATATAACTGACCCCTAAGCTACTCTAAATTTAACTCCATACGTCAATGTTTTTTATCCGCACTAGTAACCAAGTTGCCATGCTTGAGACAACTCTTAGAAGATCTACACCTCATATCATATATCGAGGTCTGACATTACTGACCTTTGTGGGTTGACATGAACTATCATTGAAAATTATGGTCCTAATTATAAATTAACTGTTTATAAAACTTTAATTTTTCTAAATACTAAGGATTTTCTACCCAAAAAATAGACTACCTTAGTTGTATTTGCAAAAATATTCGGAATTTTTTGGTCCTCAACACTCTTCAACTTTGTACTTTATTTTGCATTTTCAAACTATTCGATTTTGAGAATCACTGACGAGTCTTTTGTAGACGAAACGCGCGTCTGGCGTACAAAATTTTAATCATGGTATATATGATAAGTTTCTTTATACGGCCTGAATTCAATTTGTAAAAAACTTCTTACGTCAATAATTTTATTTGCACAAGGTGCATATGGAAGGCAGAGACAAAAATGTTTATTGAACTAAGAGGCCCAGTCGGGACACCTCAAGGAAGGTCTTCAGCATTGGTTCCAAATCGTGAAATAACTGACCATATACCTACCCTTATTTAAACCCACAAAAAAATCGATAATACAAAACTTTTATCCACAAAGGTACAAATAAAAGCTAGTGGCCTATAGTTTTCTAGATCAAATGGTCTAGTTGGATATTTTTTACCGCCCAAGATGCAAATGAAAGGCAGTGGTCTATGGCTTATTTATTCAAGAATAAAATTGAGAATGGAAATGGGGAATGTGTCAAAGAGACAACAACCCGACCACAGAACAGACAACAACAGAAGGTCACCAATAGGTCTTCAATGCAGCGAGAAATTCCCGCACCCGGAGGCGTCCTTAAGCTGGCCCCTAAACAAATATATATACTAGTTCAGTGATAATGGACGTCATACTAAACTCCAAATTATACACAAGAAACTAAAATTAAAAATAATACAAGACTAACAAAGGCTAGAAGCTCCTGACTTGGGACAGGCGCAAAAATGCGGCGGGGTTAAACATGCTTATGAGATCTCAACCCTCCCCCTATACCTCTAGCCAATGTAGAAAAGTAAACGCATAACAATACGCACATTGAAATTCAGTTCAAGAGAAGTCCGAGTCCGATGTCAGAAGATGTAACAAAAGAAAATAAACAAAATGACAATAATACATAAATAACAACAGACTACTAGCAGTTAACTGACATGCCAGCTCCAGACCTCAATTAAACTGATTGAAAGATTATGTCTTCATCATATGAATATCAGGCACAATCCCTCCCGTTAGGGGTTTAGTATCATACCATCATAAAATATATGAGAAGAGCATAACCCGTGTCATGCCAACAACTGGTTTTTAAATAAATGTGTTTAGTTCAAGAAGCCCAGATAGGAGACTTCACGATATGTCTATAGATAGTTATAAGAAGATGTGGTATGAGTGCCAATGAGACAACTCTCCATCCAAGTCAAAATTTATAAAAGTAAAACATTAAAGGTCAAAGTACGGTCTTCAACACGGAGCCTTGGCTCACACCGAACAGCAAGCTATAAAGGACCCCAAAATTACTAGTGTAGAACCATTCAAACGGGAAAACCAACGGTCTAATCTATATAAAAAACGAGAAACGAGAAACACTTATGAACCACATCAACAAACGACAACTACTGAACATCAGATTCCTGACTTAGGACAGGTGCAAACAATTGCAGCGGGTTTAAACGTTTTAATGGTACCAAACCTTCATCCTTATCTGAAACAATAGTGTAACATCACAACATAAAAAGACACAATATAAAATATCAATATATACTATATTGAACTTAGAACATCGGAATTACATAACTACCCTATCAACCCTATTTCTATTCGTAAAAAATCTATACGGCAATGCTTTTATCTGCACTATGTACAAATGCAAGCCAGAAGCCCAATATTTCCTGGACCAATAGGCTCAAGTGTTACAATTCACAGTAGGTCTTTACCATGGGTCCACTATCGGGGTAAGACTTATCCAACCTAAATCTAACTCATAAACAAATCCTTATGGCCATACTTTTATCTGATCTGCACAAAGTATAAATGCAACATAGCGGCATAAGGTTTCCTGGACAAAAGGCCCAGGTAAGAAAACTCACCGAAGGTCTTCACCACAGGCCAAATATCGGGGTCTTACATTACTGCTCGCCCTAAATTTAATTCGAAAAAATCTCTTTGACATTATTTTATACGCACTAGATTCAAATCAAAGGCGGTAAACTTATATTTCTGGGACCAAAATGCCCCAAAAACAGACGGAAGGTCTACACCATGCATAGGCCCAGTTGTTACAACTCAGGGATGTCCAACATCGGGGTCTGACATTACTGACAACCTGCACTCGGCCTAAATTTAAATCGTAAACTGTGTTCCATATAGCATTTTTTTCCCCACTATGTACAAATAAAAGACAGTGACCTAATGAGGTCCTTTATCGGGGTCTGACCATGTTCCATCTTCCCGCGTCCTGCATTTAATTCGTAAACAAGAGAAAGAAGAAGACATTGCCTGTAAAATGGCTGTGAGCACTTATGCCCTTGACCCACACGAGCTTGTCACCATTGGGTGAAAAAAGGGGGGGTACTTGGTTTGTAACATATAAAAATAAGAAGATGTGTTATGATTGCCAACTCTCCACAAGAGACCAAACGACACAGACATTAACAGTAAAAGAAATAGAACATTAATAAAATGGAATATGTAGACTGCTCTCTCACAAGCAAAAACCATAACTGTAAAAATATACACATACTAGAGTCTGACTTAACTATTGCCGGCTGGCCAAACTAAGAGATTCTCTACGTTGGCCTAGGTTCCAAAGGTAGAGGTAGATATTGCCTCTATAATGGATCATAGCACTTATGCCCTAGACCCGTACGATTTTGTCAGCATAGGGCGAGTGAGTCTGCGTTCGGGTATATCACATAGTCCGACTTAACTATTTCCGGCTGGCCAAACTAAGAGATTCTCCCCGTTGGCCATGATACAAGAACAAGAAGACATTACCTCTAAAATGGTACTTAGCACTTATGCTCTTGACCCATACAGTCTTGTTACTATTGGGTGAAAAAGGAGGGGGGGGGGGGGGTACCTGGTATGTCACATAGTCTGACTTAACTATTGCCGGCTAGCCAAAACTAAAGGATTCTCCACGTTTCCCTTGGTTGCAAAGGTAGAGGTAGATATTGCCTCTATAATGGATCATAGCACTTATGCCCTAGAACCGTACGAGTTCGTCAGCATGGGATAAAAATGAGGCACCTGGTATATCATATAGTCCAATTTAACTATTACCGGCTGGCCAAACTAAGTGATTAAAGTGATTATTTACGTTAACCATGATACCAGAGGTAGAGGTATGCATTGCCTCTAAAATGGTCTAAAGCACATATTGCCTAGACCCGTAAGGTTTTCAGCATAGGTTTTGGGGGACCTGGTAAGTCACATACTCCGACTTAACTATTGCAGGCTGGCAAAACTAAGAAATTCTTCACGTTGGCCATAATACAAGAGATAGACTAAGACATTGCCTCTAAAATGACTTACAACACTTGTGCCCTAGATCCGTACGAGTTTGTTAGCATCGGGTGAGGGGGGATTTGGTATGTCATATAGTCCGACTTAACTATTTTCGGATGGCCAAACTATAAAAGATTCTCCACGTTGGTCATGGTACTTTACAATATATAATTTTATTCGAATACTGCCAGAGGAAGAGGGAGACATTGCCTCTAAGACGTTCTTAAGCACTTATGCCCTAGACCCGTTTGAGTTCGTCTGCCATAGGGTAAGGGGTACCTGGCATGTCACATAGTCCGAAATAACATTTGCCGGCTGGCCAAACTAAGAGATTCTCAACGATGGCCATTGAACCAGAGGTAGAGGAAGACATTGCCATAAAAATGACCCATAGCACTTATTATGCCTAGCCTATACTCATACAGTTTGTTAGTATAAGGTGGGGGGGTCCTGGTATCTTGGTATGTCACAAAGTCCAATCGAACTATTGCCGCCTGGCCAAAATAAGAAATTTTCCACGATGGCCATGGTACAAGAGGTATAGAGAAGAGAGGCGAAAGATACCAAAGGGACATTGAAACTCATAAGTCGAAAATAACTGGCAACGCCATGGCTAAAAAAGAAAAAGACAAACAGACAAACAATAGTACTAGTACACAAAACACAACATATAAAAATAAAGACTTAGCAACACGAACCCAACCAAAAACTGGGGGTGATCTCAGGTGCTCCGGAAGGGTAAGTATATCCTGCTCCACATATGGCACCCGTCGTGTTGCTCATGTTAGTACAAACCCGGTAAAACTAAATAGGTAGACTTGCCTCTAAAATGGCCCTTAGCAATTATGCCCTAAACATGTACGAGTTTGTCAGCATCGGATGGGGTGGGGGACTTGGATGTCACATAGTCCGACTTAACTATTGCAGGATGGCCAAACTAAAACATTCTCCACGTTGTCCATGGTACCATACAATACTTTTTTCTTTAACCGAATACTACCAAAGGAAGATGGAGACATTGACTCTAGGTGAGGGGTACCTGGCATGTCACATAGTCCAACTTAACTATTGTCGGCTGGCCAAACTAAGAGATTCTCCACGTTGGCCATTGAACCAGAGGTAGAGGAAGATATTGCCACAAAATGGCTCATAATGCTTAGCCTAGACCCATACGAGTTTATCAGCATTGGTGAACAGGGGAGGAGGGGTACCTAGTAAGTCACAGTCTGACTTACTCTTGCCGCCTGGCCAAACCAAGAGACTCTCCACGTTGGCCATGTTACCAGAGGTATAGAAGAGAGGCGAAAGATACCAAAGGACATTGAAACTCATAAGTCGAAAATAACTGGCAACGCCATGGCTAAAAAAGAAAAAGACAACAGACAAACAATAGTACACAAAACACAACATATAAAATAAAGACTTAGCAACACGAACCCAACCCAAAACTGGGGTGATCTCAGGTGCTCCGAAGGTAAGTATATCCTGCTCACATATGGCACCCGTCTGTTGTTAGTACAAACCCGGTAAAACTAAATAGGTAGACTTGCCTCTAAAATGGCCCTAGCAATTATGCCTAAACATGTACGAGTTTGTCAGCATCGGGGGGGACCACATAGTCCGACTTAACTATTGCAGGATGGCCAAACTAAAACATTCTCCACGTTGTCCATGGTACCACAATACTTTTTTCTCTTTAACCGAATACTACCAAAGGAAGATGGAGACATTGACTCTAGGTGAGGGGTACCTGGCATGTCACATAGTCCGAAATAACATTTGCCAGCTGGCCAAACTAAGAGATTCTCAACGATGGCCATTGAACCAGAGGTAGAGGAAGATATTGCCATAAAATGACCCATAGCACTTATTATGCCTAGCCTATACTCATACAGTTTGTTAGTATAAGGTGGGGGTCCTGGTATCTTGGTATGTCACAAAGTCCAATCGAACTATTGCCGCCTGGCCAAAATAAGAAATTTTCCACGATGGCCATGGTACAAGAGGTATAGAGAAGAGAGGCGAAAGATACCAAAGGGACATTGAAACTCATAAGTCGAAAATAACTGGCAACGCCATGGCTAAAAAAGAAAAAGACAAACAGACAAACAATAGTACTAGTACACAAAACACAACATATAAAATAAAGACTTAGCAACACAGACAACCAAAAACTGGGGTGATCTCAGGTGCTCCGGAAGGGTAAGTATATCCTGCTCCACATATGGCACCGTCGTGTTGCTCATGTTAGTACAAACCCAGTAAAACTAAATAGGTAGACTTGCCTCTAAATGGCCCTTAGCAATTATGCCCTAAACATGTACGAGTTTGTCAGCATCGGATGGGGTGGGGGACTTGGAATGTCACATAGTCCGACTTAACTATTGCAGGATGGCCAAACTAAAACATTCTCCACGTTGTCCATGGTACCATACAATACTTTTTTCTCTTTAACCGAATACTACCAAAGGAAGATGGAGACATTGACTCTAGGTGAGGGGTACCTGGCATGTCACATAGTCCAACTTAACTATTGTCGGCTGGCCAAACTAAGAGATTCTCCACGTTGGCCATTGAACCAGAGGTAGAGGAAGATATTGCCACAAAAATGGCTCATAACGCTTAGCCTAGACCCATACGAGTTTATCAGCATTGGTGAACAGGGGGAGGAGGGGGTACCTAGTAAGTCACAGTCTGACTTTACTCTTGCCGCCTGGCCAAACCAAGAGACTCTCCACGTTGGCCATGTTACCAGAGGTAGAGTTTTTTTTTTTTTTTTATCAAAGTTGGTTTTATGTTAACAGTTGCTTATAACGAATTCGTAGTTTTACTAACAATCAAAGAAACGTATATTCTAAGCACTAAGTATATAAAAACTCATTTAGTTCATCTGTAACTATAGCGCATCATATGTTTCCTATAATATTTTGCAATTGTATTTATTCTAATGCCTCGTTCACACGTACATTTAATTCGAATTGAATTCAAATCGAATGCGAATCGAATTCGCTGATCGCTTTCACACACTCTTCTTTTTTTAATTCGAATCGAATTCGAAATGGCTAATTCGCATTATCCGATTCGCATTAGAAATGCGTTTTCGTTAATGCGAATTAGTTAATTCGCTTCAATTCGAATTAAACTGTGGTGTGGACACTTTCTAAATTGTAATTCGAATTACTCGAACAAGTGCTTGTACGAACAAATTAAAAGAATATCATCATTATTTCTTGTTTCTTTCAAATTAAAAACGTAACACTTATAACATCTATATTTTAGGATGGTTTTTAAATTCTTTAGTGCAAAAAAAAAGGGGGTGAAAGAATCGCACAGTTAAAAATATTACAGCCATTTGAGATCCTGCCTTTTTATTTTCATTTATTTGATCCTAGCACCCTCCATTAAAATCAAATGGTCGTTCCCTAAAGAAGAAGTGATAAATCTTGACAAAATTTCAAAGACAAATCAAAGATTTTTTTTCATTTAACAATGGTTTGTGCAAGATAACAGGAAAAAAATGTTCTTGGAAAAAATAGGAAAACCGTAGCCCTGTTATTGAAATGAGAATGAAAAATGATTCCGATAAATGCCATATCAGATCAAGAGAGCAAGTTTGGAGATGTTATTGGCTCTAAAATGGTTGTTTTGTTTTTTTTTTTGTTTTTTGTTTTTTTTTTGAAATACATTTATTGAAAATCACCTGAATATAATTCACCTTGTATAACCCAGGGAAGTATACACAAGGGGCCCTGTGTTTACAATAATCCATCGTCCAGGGATAAACGGTGGACTCGATTATAAAAAATTCTATTTTTGCCCATAAGTTATACATTCATATTCATTACACAGACAGAGTTTGCGTACAAAGGGTTTATTACATTCTACGTTAGATAAAATACATCAAAAGACACACTACAATCTACACCAATGATTATCTTTACTTATAAATGACATTTAAAATTGTACTTTTAACACCTGGATTACATTGTAATGTGTCGGTCAGTGATTTTGTAGGTCACATGCTCGACATTGTAAATTCATTGTATTATATATTTCTGTTGTTGGATGTACAATGTTCTATAACGGAAAAGAAAGTAAGTACAAAATTGATAAGTCATTTATTAATGAATAAGATTTACTATAAGTTTTATTTCAGCTGCAAAATTTTCTTTTTCAAAGATAATGATATATCCATAGATTCAATTAAACTGCCCAGTTCCCGTTTTGCATATAATATCAATTGACTGGAATTAAAACTTTTAGACTGATATTTGATTATATTCCTACGTTTCCAAATAATCCATTTAACTGTATTCATAATCGTATTGGTTATGACATTATACTTTTGTTGTATTTGTACATTCCTAGTATGATAAGTTCTTCTCTCATTGGAATATACTCTGTGTTATTCAGTACAATATACTTTTTCAAGCGCATCAGAAATATGTTCCCAAACAACCATTATAATGTTACAGCTGTAAAGAAGATGTGTGAGAGTTTCGTTTTCTGTTTTACAAAAATGGCATTTACCATTATTTGATTTGCCTATTCTAAATAGTTTTTGCTCCGTATAGATAATGTTATGAACAATTTTCCAGCTAATTTGATTTGCTTTCCTAGAGGACATACTTTCATTTAAATTTAGCCATATCTTTTTCCAAGGTAATTCCGAATTATACTGATTATTCCATTTTATTTGACAGTTTGGAACTATATCTAAATTTAACGAATATTGGATTAATTTCAAAGATATTTCACTTGGGATTACTACTTTGTTCCGTTTATTGTAAAATTCAAAAGTATTTTTTAATATAATAACCCTTTTTTGTGGTTCGGGATGAACGTGGACGTTTTAGTCTGTCCTTGAACGATTTTGGAAGAGCTAATTTCAGTCTTGTCCATTCGAAATCCAGTTTCTTTATCTTTAAGGATATTGTATATAAAGTTGTCGCTTTTGATATTTTCGTTTTTCATCCCAAATATCTTTTATGGTATGAATTCCACTTTTTCGAAGTTAGCGAAGAAAATAGGTTTTTGTTGTATTGAATGTTTATGTTTCCAAATAATTGTTGGTTTAGGATATCGTTTTTATTGGTTGGACTTTGTATACTTAAAATTTAGACCACAATACTCTTGATAAAATTCTGCAGTTATGCCATCTTCCCTGGTGATTTATCCTTTTCATTAATTTAATTGCTTTGAAAATTTCATCTTTCGTAATTTCACTATCACATAAACGTTTTTCTGCTTCAGATAGAGTTTTATTTACATTATGTAGTAATTTTCCCCAGCCTCTCTATTACAACCCCGAGGTAAAAGTTTCATAATATTTTAATTGTTCGCCTAAAATTTCATTGATATTATTTTTGTATGTGCCATTTTCGGCTTTTATTTTTGACCATAGTTTTTCTTTTCCTCGTTTTTGTTCTAATCTGAAAAATAGTTTGTGGATTTTTCACCTTTTCATACCAATTTATTTTTGATCTTATGCGTGCAGCTTCTGCTTTTTGTTCGTAATATTTATATATATCATTTTTAGTTGTTCAACCTCATTTAGATTTTGTTGCGTTCCATCATTTTCTAGTAGATTATCTAATTTATGTTCCCAATTTTAACCTCATTTTCATTAAACCTAAGTTTCTTTGAAATAGTTATTGTAATGTCCTTTATTTTAGTTTTTGTTAAGTCCCAGAACTCCTTTTATCTTTAAACTTATTTATGTTAAGTTTCCAAGATTTTCAGAATGTTTCAAAAGTATTTATGAAAAGGTCGGTTTTAATTACACTATTATTCATTTTCCAATAACCCGGGCCTCTTTCTGGTTCGATGATGTTCATAGAAATTGTCACGCCGTCATGATCACTGAAAGGGAAATAAACAATTTTTGCATTCTTTAATCTACAATCTATATTCTCACTAGTGAATATATAATTTATTCTCGAGTATGATTGACCCCTTGAAAACGTGTATTGTTTTTTATTTGGATATCTTAGACGCCAAATGTCCGTCAGTTCATTTTTTTCAATAAAGTTTTTTAGTTCATGATTGCCTACATCTTCACGCTTGGGCATATGTTTTCTATCTAATTTCCTATTTAGACAACAGTTAAAATCTCCCATAACGTAATTCACAACATCATTTTCATTATTTATTATTAACTTATTAAAGAATTTTTTTCTTTCTATGCCATTATTAGGGGCGTAGACATTAAAAATTCGAACAGTTTCGTTTGAGTCTAATTTGAATTCAACTATTAATTTCCTTCCCTCTCCATCTCTATATTTTTCAGTAACGTTAATATCTAAATTTGGTTTCACTAAAATTGCTACCCCTTTAGAAACAGAAGTCCCGTTACACCAAAAACTTAACCCTCCCCATTCTTTTTTCCATTCGTTTTCTACGATTTTTGTACAATGAGTTTCCTGCAAACATATAAAATCAAAATCCTTTTTCTGACACCATTGAGATAATGCATTTCGTTTTGACTTATCTCCCATACCGTTTGCGTTTAATGAAACTAAACGAATAGACATACTTTATGGGAAAAATAAATATGTATATTATAAACTTCCAACTTCTGCATATTTAGTTTACTGCACAGTACAATGATTTCATTTGTGTTATACAACATAATAAAAGTCTGACGGATTATCAATATATTTACAACAAATTATTTTGCAGGCATAATAATAGTGCATTTTTTAGAGTTATCTCCCATACCATATATTTTATATATACTTATTACTTGCTTAATTATTTCACCAACACATACACATATGTTATCAATAACATAATATAGTTCAATAATTTTTTAATTTTTACAATAAATGCAAGTTTTGCATAAACAATAAGCATGATAAGAGCAGTGATTTTTTTAAATTTTCTATAATAAGATAAAATTAATATTGATATATATATATATGTACATTTTTTTACACCAAGTTCTTCATTAGCTCGTTTAACAAATTTTGCTGGAATAATCTATTTTGTAACAGTTTCTTCCAAAGAAGAGTTTTGTCTTTTTGGCAGTTGTTTCTCGGCTGATCCTGGTGTAGAAGCCGAACTTCGAGTTCTCTTTTTACCACTGGGTGTTTCGTATTCGCCTAATCTGTCAATGCTCATAAAGTTTTTGATATGAGAAACAAGTTGTTTTGCCCCTTCTGGCTTAACATGTACCCCGGATGGGTCATTTTTGTCAAACAATGTTTTAACGGGGTTGACACCCATGCCTGGTTGACAGAAATCATCCCAAAGATTGATGAAAGATAGTCTTTGATCTTTTGAGCATACCTTTTCCATATACATATTTACAGAATGAGATGTCAGATTACATTTTGTAAAATTTGGACCTTTGCCCTTTCTTGGCAGTATACTGAATATGCTTATATCCGCATTGGGAAACTCTGCTTTTACTTTATTTAAAGCATTTGTCATATTAATACAAATTATTTCTTTATCTGTATTGTTTTTTGTGACGTCGTTTGTACCCAAACCAAAGATGACCTTCGGCACATACTTTTTATCAACACTTTTATCCAGTGTGACTAAAAGTTTGTCAATGTCTTCTGCCGTACTACCAGAAACAGATGCATTATGTATTCTGCTGTCAGATATCTTGAGACGGCAACAGTTTGATGCACCTAAAATGATTGTATTAGGGGGTAACGGTAAACTATTGTTTTCATTTTCAGGAACAGTTTGTATGTTAGCCGAAAGTTGTTGAGTGGTATCATTGTCATTGGAGACATTCAATTCCTCGATCTGATCTTGTTCCGTGGTTTCTCGTCCTCCCTAATTTCGTGAATATAGTCCCCGTATTCGTTCTCGTCAGTAATTTTATCCTTTTGCTCGTCTTTTCTACGTTTTGTCTATTTCGATTACAGTCTCGTTTGATATGACCTTCTTGACCACATTCGAAACATACGTTATCTGTGTGCGGACAGTCTCGTATAATATGGTCATGGCTACTGCAACGAAAACAGTATCGCTGTCGTTCCTGTCTTTGTGGTTTCATATCGCATCGGTATGAAGGGTGGTCCGTTCTGCTACAGTATCGGCATTGGGTTCTATTGTTATCAGCGAAAAGTCGGATTTCAAATCTACCGAGTTTGGTGATATTGGGGATGGTTGGAACGCAATTTATAAGCTGAATATACCGTGTACCGGTTTCAATGTTAGTACCTCTGATAGTCCCCCTTTTAAGTGAGCCTTGGACCACCTCACCGTATTGTCTCATAAATGTACAAACAGCAAGATCACCCAACTCGACAGGGGCATCCTTAATTGTAACATGTGTCACCTCTTTTTCAACATCAACAAATTTGTAATGATAGTTTTTAAGTTCGATGCCCTTTATAAGTAATAATATTTTCGATGCTTGATCATCAACAGTTACTACACATTCTCTTTCAGTCAATTGTATAGCTTTAACCTTTTCTCTGTTTATATATTTTTCCAGTTCGTTTAGAATATCTGTATGTGTGATCCCCTTGATATACTTTGAACTAAAGTGTACTGACGTGTATCTATGTATTTGTTGATTATTGTGGTGAACTGTGTCTAGTTCGCTCGCCATTTTGTAAACAAACGATATGTGTTCACTTAGAAATCAGTTTTGATAGTTTGTTTACTTCATTTTCACTTACTCTTGGACGGAAAAGACCTCTGCAATCAGTTTCGGTTATATATCCGACGAAAAGTACCGCAAGCAATAGGTTTAAAGATGTTTTTTTCTTAATTTTACCGGAGCTTGCAAAAACACTACATGTCACATCAAGGGCAGATAACTCTGGTTCTCAAGGGCAGATAACTCAGAGGTAGAGGTTGATATAACCTTAAAATGGCTCAAAGCAGTAATGCTCTACACCCATACGAGTTTGTCAGCATCAGGATTTGCGAATGGGTGGGTCCGACTTAACTATTGTCGGATGGCCAAACTTAAAGATTCTTCACGTTGGCCATGATACAAAAGGTAGAGGAAGACATTGCCTCTAAAATGGCACTTAGCACTCATGCCCTTGACCAAAACGAGCTTGTCAGCATTTG
This sequence comes from Mytilus coruscus, assembly GCA_017311375.1. Taxonomy (NCBI): domain Eukaryota; kingdom Metazoa; phylum Mollusca; class Bivalvia; order Mytilida; family Mytilidae; genus Mytilus; species Mytilus coruscus. Next base: position 40,259 of record JAASAO010000842.1, read on the forward strand.
GTGAACAGGGGGAGAAGGGGTACCTAGTGTCACATAGTGTGACTTAATTGTTGTCAGATATAGCCAGACTAAGAGATCTCCACGTTGGCTATGGTACCATACAATACTTTATTCTCTTTAATCAAATACTACCAGAGGAAGAGGAAGACATTGCCTCTAAGATGGTCTATAGCACTTATGCCCTACACCCGTATGATTTTGTCAGCATAGGGTTTGGGTTAGAGGGGTTGGGTTCCTGGCATGTCACATAGTCCGACTAAACTATTGCCGGCTTGCCATACTAAGATCTCCCTATTGGCCATGATATAAGAGGTAGAAGACATTGCCTCTTAAATGGCCCTAAGCACTTATGTCCTTGACCCATACTACCTTGTCAGCATTTGGTGAACGGATTTTGTTTTTTTTTTTTGGGGGGGGAGGGGGGGTGGGTTGAACCTGGTATGTCACATAGTCTTAATTTACTATTGCCGTCTAGCCAAACAAAGAGATTCTCAACGTTGGCCATGGTACCAGAGGTAGAGGTAGATATTGCCTCTTAAATAGTTAGTTGCACTCATGCCCTAGACCCGTACTAGTTTGTCATCATAGGATGAAAAGGGGGTGGGGGGAACTGGTATGTCACATAATCCAATTTAACTATTGCCGGCTGGCCAAACTAAAAGATTATATACGTTATCCATGATACCAGAGGTAGAGGTATACATTACCTCTAAATTGGTCCATATCACTGATGTTCTAGACCCGTACGAGTTTTCAGCATAGGGTTGGGGGTACCTGGTTTGTCTCATTGTCCAACTTTACTATTGCCGGCTGGTCATGATACAAGAGGTAGAAAACATTGCCTCTAAAATACTGTAAATTCAGAAATTATTGTGAGGTTTTTATTAATGCGAATAATGCGACTTGGTGAGTAAGGAAATTTTGCAGTGTTTGGTTATTATCTTGAATACTATCGAAGATAAAGATAAACTACAAAAAAATTAATGTTCAGCTAAGTAAGATCTGCAAATAAGTCAAATGTCTGAAACTGAAATTACAGGTGACCGATATCAACTCTCATGAGCCTCTTGTTGTTTTTTTTTTTTTTTTTTTGGTAGGATATTCATTTCATCCTGTTTTCGACAAGATAGGTTATGTTCAGTTCTCACTTCCTCTAGGCCAGCTTTTTCATTCCATTATTAATTTTCAGTTCTAACTCGCTAAAATTACCGACCTTATTGAAAGTAATAGTGGTCCTTCTATTATTCTATTCATGTTTCCTTTTATCTTGACTCTACTAATGTTTGTCAATGTGATAGCATTGAAAACATAGTGAGTTTTCTTTCTCGAAGTTCATGAATATTTATAATGAATCTCATGAGATAGGCATAAATGAAACTGAAAATAGCTGAATTATATATAATTTCTGCATGAGATAGGCATAAAATGAAACTGAAAATAGCTGAATTATATATAATTTCTGCAACTGGATGTTACATGATCATTAATAGTCAATAAATAAATGCTTGACACCTTATGCTACAAGTATTTGTTGTTTTACGCATCAAAGAAGACTTAATATTTTAATTATTCTAAAGTAGTAAGTTTTAAAGGAGGTAAACTATATTTTTTAAAGATTTTAACAAAGTTTTATTTCATATTTCCATGCTTTGGTGTGTGTGTGTGTGTGTGTGTGGAAAAGGGGGATTGTTAAAGAAAAATGCTTCTTAACATTGTGTTTTTAAAAAAAGTATTTCCTTATTACTCCATTCTTGCAGTGTTCTATATTTTTTAAATTTATTTCTCACCCTTTCAACGTGCAGCGAAGTGTGATGATAAAATATACAAATGTCTTTTAATTCTTGGTCAAGAAATGAAAATGTAAAAGTCAGTGGCGGATTCAGATTAGGCGTGGAGGCGTACGCCACTCTCCCCTTTCAACGGAAAATATCTTCTTTTTTTTGGCATAAAATCGTCCTACTATTTTTTGCATCCCTTCGATCGGTGGTATATATCGTTTTGGCAATACCCCCTTTTTTTCCCTTGAAAACTCCTGGATCCACCCTTAAACTCATGCATAGCGTCTTCGATTGTTAGATTAAAAAGCGTTATATAAAGTATAAAAAACATTTGAGTCTTATGCAACTTTTGGGTTTACAGACATATCTGAAAACTGGCTGCTAGCGGAGTGGCTGCTAGCGAGTGGCTGCTAGCTTGAGCCTAGCTCTCTTTCAGAATGGCTAGATCTGCGCCTGGAAATATAATAATTGAATAAAATATATTACAGTTACTGTCGACGTTTAAATTGAAACAAATCCTCCTAGTTCTTCAAACTAAAACTTTGAGGATCAGATATATGTCTGTGTTGTACAAGATATCTTAACATTGTCCAAGACCAAGATATTGGTTATTCTTTAAGAGACGGGTAGAGATTTGTTCATCTTCTAAAATTAGCAGGACGAAGTGCCTTAATATAACCATGCAAAACTTGTTGCTGAAAAGAGATAGCTGATACGAAATCCTTCGATTCTTTCTTAAAAGTACATTGATTTGAGTGCAAATGGTGTTATTTATTCTTGAGATAACTTATATTATGTGTGCCAAATCATTCTCTCAGTTTTAGACCAAAATTTTAATAAGAATCATACTACCTATTATTGCGCCCCACCACTTTCTTTTCTTGTAAAAATTTCAAGCAGGGGGGAGGGTACACCGTTATTTACACATCAGATCGTACTGGTTACCAGAACTTTGAATATACCCAAATCAGGTACTTCTTATCTGAGGAACAGTCAATATATGCCCTCCTTTTTAGATTAATTCATACATGTTTGTATTATTTAAAATTATCAGTCAAAAATTGTTCTACAAGGATCACCAGTCCTTCACCTTTCTAGACTACTAAAATATGTTCTACATACTAGTTTTATATTTACAACTATGCGTAGGAATTATTTTGTTTTAAATATGTACTTCTTTCCAGTATGTTCTTTTGACCGGGCCCGGTTTTGTGGTGTTACATCTTACCAAGTCTACCGAATCATATTCGCAAAATATTCCGCTCAAACTGGTTCAGTGATACGAGAGTTGTTTTGCTAACTGTGACTTTGAGATGAAGAACTGCGATAAAAGCGCTGTTCCTTTGCTTTTTGTTTGTTTTTTGCTGTGCATGTACTGATTTTGTGTCATGGATACATATAGGCTGACTGCATTTCACAATCGGAAAAAAAAATATGTTGCATGATGCTTCTAGAAACAATCAATTTAATATTCATGAATTGAGCAATAGACTTTTAGATGTACATAAAAAGTTGCGACAAAATGCAATTGCAATTTCTCTAAATTCTGTCCACATAATTATATTTTAAAATGATATGTTATTGCTGTGAACTTTACCATGTAAAGGACGATTAAGCAATCATAATATGAACATTGTCATTTTGGGATGAGATTACAGTTTAACAACTAAATAATTAAATTTTTGCCTTCATCCTTTCTGCTCTTTTGGCTTCAGATTGATTTTAACTTATGTGTGGTTTAAGGATGATCGCTCCTCTTGTTTTTGACTTTTTGTCAGATATTCGGAATCCTCTGGTTTTATCCATCTACTGCCATTAAAATTTTGCCCGATAACCCTACTTTTCTTTTCATAACTTCATTACATATAGTTTAAAAAGCCATATTTGAAATCTTATAAAATCCTTGTTATTTTTCATAGTTTTTGAAAGAAAAAGGTGGCAATGTTAAATGTATGAATACTCTAGAGAGAATCATTTCCCGCAAAAATTTCAATGGCTTATATCTCGAAAACAAGTACACGGACTCTTCATTTTTTTCTGCTATTTTAGTTCTATTATCTATATAATATTAATTTATAACAGTCTTTTAAAAAGCTTGTTATTTTAAATCAGAGTAGCGAACATCCTTAAGCGTTATAATGTAATAAAACAACACTTTCACGAGTTTCTTAAATCTAACATCTAGTGTTCTGCGTTGTGTTTTTAAAACATTTGGTTCATTTGTATGTTTCAGAGTGCAGTGTGGTGTCCATTTCGCTGAACTAGTATACATTATTGCTTAGGGGCCAGCTGAAGTACACTTCCTGTTGCGGGACTTTCTCGCTACATTGAGGACCCAATTGTGGCCTAGGACTGTTTTCTGATCTTAGGTCGGGTTGTTTTCTCTTTGACACATTCCCGTTTCCATTCACTATTCTGATATCTGATTACACTTAATTTCAAAGAGCCATCTTTTGGACCAAAATTGCAAAATAGTAAAATTACACATTTGTTTGGTTACTAACAAATATGAGCAAAGCCTTAGAAAAAGACCTATTTACACACAGTAGCATCGTTTCATAGAAATCTTTTCTTCTAACAAAATTGAGTTTGGATAAGGCCTTTAACAATTGCTAAATATTTGTTTAAAGATCTCAAAAGAATCTATTTCATCAATGTTTTGCAGTTTTGCTTTAAAATGGAAGACGGTTAAAACCCAAATAAAACTATATAAGATAAAATCAAACAATGAATACTGAAATGTGACAGAACCTAATCTGATATCTTCAAAATACCTTTTAGCCAGGCCAGCTATTTTCATCACTTGGCATCCGTCGTCCGTTAGCTTTTACAAAAATCGGACCTTTGTTATTAACCAAACTTGGCCACAATCATCATAGGGGTACTAGTATATAGTTTAAAATGTGTTTAATGATCCCTACCAAACAACATGACTGGCATGGCAAACATGGCTTAAAATATTACATAGGGCTACGTGGCACGTTTTGTCTATTATATTGAAAACTGCTGTAGATTCAGAAAATCTTGCAGGGGCAGAATCGTTAAAAAGTTTGAGGTCTACCTACTGTTAATTTTGTATCAAATTGTCAGACGACTTCTTATAGATGTGATTGCCCTTAAATGACGGAGTTGACCATTTTCGTCTATCTATAGCATGAAAACTATAACAGATAGATAGAAACTTTGAAAGCAAAAATGATCAGCAAGTTCTACAAATGAGAAAACACGTACTTAATCGTCAGTCGACTCTTTATTAGAGTAATTACCCTTTAAAGAAGAATTTTAACAAGTTTTTTTGCATTTTTGCCTATTAAATATGAAAACTATGATAGGTAGATAGATACTTAAAATAGCAATAATGACCAACAAGACAAGATCTACAAATAGGTCAGCAAAGATGAAATTGTCTGTTGTCTTCTTAAAGGAGTTATTGCCTTTAAAATATGATTTTAAAACATTTTTTTGTTTTGGAAAAAACTTTAGAAGAAAGGGAGAAACTAAAAAGAAAAAAATGATCAGCAATTTAAAATCACTAAAAAAACCGATTTTTATTCTAGTCTACAATGTTGGCGAGTGTCCATGGTTGAAAATGAGCGACACATGCTCTTCATCGCCGATCTAGTTTAATTTTCGAATTCTAAGGGTAAAAATGAGGGGGGCTTTCATACTTTTTTTTTGAAAAATCTAAATACCATAGTGAGAATTCCATTGTATGTCCCTAACTATCAAGGTTCAGATCTTATAAATCTATCTTGAATACACAGATTGAGTGACAAAAAGAAAGTAAATCGAATGCGTTAATTGGGTGCATGATCGTATATCCTGCTATGAATACACGACGGCCATGTGAATCCAGACACTGTCACAATGTAAATATATGGAATAAACACACAATTGCTAGTTTTACGGATTAGATGATCAAACTGGTACATGCATATGACGATCTAAGACCGCAAAATCATGTCTTCTGTTATTAAAACACAGATACATCATGTCAGTCAATAAATTCGTAAAGGTGAGTGCATGTAAAAATTGTGTAGTGTCGGACGTTTTTCTTCAAAATTCTTCTATAAAAGTTTTGCATTATGAATACAACACTGCTAATTTATACCCTTTTTGGTTATATAGCTCTTCATCTGTTTTGGTTCTTATATACCCTTGTCTTTCAAATATTTGGCTTTTCAGCTTTCCTGATGAAGATGAATCTAGAAAAGCGCCTCGGACGCATACAATGTATAAAGTGTAGTTTTCATTTATTACTGAGGTCTATGTTATATGAGCATGTAGGCGTGTGTCGCATTAACTGTAGAATACTAGCATGCGTCTAATTGGAAAATGAAAGGTTTACAAGAAAAAAAAAAAAAAAAAAGAAACTGAAACTGTCATTGCAAGAAAAAATATTCCGCTCCATTGTAGCA
>JAASAO010001611.1:0-40386 GCA_017311375.1 Mytilus coruscus
ATGCTCCTCCTAGATTATTAAAGTCGCAAACTTCACTGTAGACATTTGTCTGCCAAACCATCACTGGGAGCTGACATGTTTGAGATCTTACCAAAGGGAGATAAGTCAATGGAAGAGCATAAAAGATGGACTCCGTGGTTTCAGACAATTTATTGATTTTGCACTTGCAGTACAAAACGTCTTATTTCATTTTTAGACAAATTGATTTTACTTTTCAAATGATTTGATGAGCCATTTTATTACCAATTGTGTTTAGAATTTAATTAAAATCAAAATCATAATGTGTCTATTTGGGACTAAAATCACCATTCTTCCAAGGCATAAATTAACATTTAATTGTCATTTGCCAAGCTTAATATTTTGTTTTGATATAAAACATACCCCATAGTTAAAACCGATATAAGTTGCAAATATATCCGGAATGGGTCTTGCAAGATAGAAGCGAATGAAAACCACGTAAATTCATGTATGAAAAACCCACCTTTGTGTCCGTGCTCCTGGCAGTGTGCCAAATCGTTTAAATTTTCATTTGTATTAATCATAGCATAGTAAAATGGATGGATTCCAGCTGACATTACTCTAAAACTCAACTACCCCATTTAATATGCTTCTGGGTCATTCTTAAAAGGCATAAAAAGTTGGATTTTCCTTGGTTTCATTATGAATTAACAGAATTATGCAAATGAGGCTGTTACTAAAAATAGATACGATTCTGGGAAAAATTAAGTGGTAAAATTCTTTTATTTTATGTCAAGGATTAAGATGATGTATAAGAATTTGTCAAGTTGTGATCGTTGATTTGGACGATTTTCTGAATATTGCATGGTTTTCTGGCGGATTGGCTCTTAATATAAGTTCATTCATATGTTTTGGAGTTTAGTGTGACGTCCATTGTCACTAAACTAGTACACATTTTAGTTTAGGGCCTCCGGATGTGGGATTTTTCGCTGTGTTGAAGACCCATTGGTGGCCTTCGGCTGTTTTCTGCTCTTTGGTCGGTTTGTTGTCTCTTTGCCACATTCCCCATTTCCATTCTCAATTTTAGTGAAGATTTTACACCATACCAGTTAAATTCACACTTAAACTTCATTTTAGAATTGAATGCTTCTTTTTGTTTTTTTAAATTTATTGGGGTGCATGTTAAAGCGTTGACCGAACTACATTTGTTCCGCGCTTCATTCTAAAAATGTACGCACGGTCAATGCTTTTACAACCCTATGAAATTACTAAAAGAAGCATTCAATTCTTATAATTACATTTTTTTCTAGGATCATGAAAACACTATTTCTATCATGTTTTTCTTTTATTTACATGTGCACTTAGTTGAGGAAGCTCGTGTCATCATGAATGTTACATTTCATTTTGAAATTAAGGTTAATTTCAGAATGATGCGAGATTGCTGTTAGCCAACCAATATAACGTATTATGATAAAACATATATGTAATGTAATTATTGATTCATATAAAGCCACGTGGGCATCATACGGGCATTTCAAAAGTTACCTTTCGTTAAGACATTGATGCTACAATTTACTAAGTGATAATACGTAAATTATTTATAATGGATAGTAATTTCACGTTGGGAAGAAACATAATTCAAATTATGAAATTGATGAAATATTTAAAATTCAATAAGTTGTAAGATTTGGAAAATAAAGTATAGATTATATATTGATTCTTTTAAACTTTGAAATGTTTGACGCGCAGTTGTGTATCCTTTTTTGATTGTTTATTTGAGATTAAAACATGATTCTTATCTCACTACGAGTGACGATCTTCAATAATAAAGCATATTTATGTTGCATTATTGAATTATTGCGTGACCTAGACATACATTTTTTTTTTTAATAGAATATAGAGTATAATAATGCTTAAACAGTGAGGACATATTTTCCCATAAAAATACTAGTAATATATTATCTTTAGAAAGTCAATTATATATTAGTAGGTCTATGAACACATTGGTTTATGTGTGGGTTATGACTCAGGGACTATGTTAAATATAACCTTCTCGGGAGTGTTTTATACCCAAGGTTACTGGCCAGTATGCAGTCTTATGTAATGAGACATATGCATCATTAGCAGCTTAAAACTATAACAATAATAAAACCCCAAAAGACATAATTCAATTGGTGACAACTTGATTTATTTGAATAAAATGGTTTTGTCAATACTTTTATATAGATAAATCAGACATATAGTGGTTTGAATATAAAGATAAAATAGATATAATTGTACGGGTATATTTACAATATTGTAATATTATTTTGCATTAAAACGTTCTATCCCAAATTTCATAGTGTATGCAGAGCTCGGCATATACCCTGTTACTGTATAAGTAGAGTTAAAAGGATAAATTTCTGGAGTGAAAGAAATTAAAATTTGTGTTGTATTATATATGTTTAAGGTGGATCATCGGTATATATTTCCTCAGATACAATTTTCTTATTCTTTGCCAAAATGGAGATTTTACTATGCTTTTTTAGAAAATATAATAAAAAGTATGGGTCACCATGCTATTTTTTTAAGCTACAAGTTGTGTAAAATTGCATGTTCATGAAAAAACACATTTTTGTGAATGAACAGAGATCTATGAGATATGGATATAGAATTTTGAAATAAAATGTGAGAAGATAGATTTTATAATAGGTTTAAAGAAAATCTTTAAAAAATGGTGTCACCGAACTTGTTTTCTTGCTACAATTAAAAAAAAAAGAAAATTTCACTATCATTGCAGTATAAAACTTTTACTATAAGACTTATCTCCCTTAAATGGCTATGTTGAAAAATTGATTTCTAAAACACAAATATTTGGTATTTGTTTATACATTTTGGATAATGCAATAAATCACTGATTTTCTTTATACCAATAGACAGTCTTACACATCAATTGCAAATCTATCTCAAAGTTTGCAGATTTAGGCAAAGAACTAGACCGATTATGCACTGCAATGGTACAATCCTAGATGGCGGTAAACAGTGTATGTACCTTAATTAAATATATGCAATATTATACACCAATGGGGTTGATGGCATACATGAAAATTAACAAACTAACACAATACATAACACATCACAAAAATAATACAAACCATGAATTTATAAACATGTATGCACATATCATGCAGTTGTTGAATCCACTTTCCATGACCATAACGTTTTAAAGAATGGGTCAGCATTCCGCATGACAGACGGATATGAAAGACATCAAACCAATTTCTCAAAATTATTTATATCATCTACATTTGAATAGATAAGCTTCAAATAATATTGTTTTTGTATGTAAATCTTACTACTATTAGGTTGCACTTTTTAAATACAGCTGTTTAACAAACCAAGCCTCTTTTGGGGAGATATATAATATTCATAGATATTTTGTTTTGTTTACGTACTGGTTCCCAGATATGATCTCTATGTTTCATCTCATAGAGACATAACTTGGGAATGTTACCAGTATAAAAACACATTGCTGCGGTGAAAATTGAATTCTGAAGTAGGCCCAAAGTGAAGGTAGGGGTAGTACAGAATTTTAGTATAAGTTTAAACTCTAACAAGTTCGGGACATATAAATGTTGAAAATATGCCGCACAGCCCTATGTTTTGACCTTTGAACAAAATAGTAGTGCATATCAACTTTCCATTCTAGGATATAATTTTTTACGAAACTTCATAGTAAAAGTAGCACAGTTTTAGCCGCAAAGGGAGTTCCTATGGGAAATAGCATTGTCTATATTTACAGAAATGCAAACATTAGTGTCTTGTAAATGAACTAGGAATAAATGAGCACTCAGGTAATCCCACATACAAAAACCTTTCATTTGAGAATCATAAGTCCTTCATGGTTTCAATGAACATTACATTGAACAGCAAATCTGAGGACTTACCTTGTTTTTATTTGATACCTAAGCTTAACAAAATGCCGTACAAACAACGGTACATTGCCGACTCATCTACAAAAGAATTGTCCATTAGATTGACAAAAATTCTGACTGCAGTGAAAGGGTGTCTTCAGAAATATCGTGAAACTGTTTACTCTCGTAGTGGTATTAACAATATATGGATTCTAAAACACTTTAAAGAACTTCTTGATAATTTTAAATCTCGATCTTTATCTGAAATTAATTCTATCAAAACTTTTGATATTTCAACCCTGTATACCACCATTCCCCATGTGAAACTGAAATATCGTCTTAAAGAAATAATCCACAATGCTTTTCACTATAAAAATAGCAGCATACGCTATAAATGTATTACTTTGGGATACCATACGGCACATTTTGTTAATAGTGAACAAAAAGGTAAAACATGCTACACAGAAGAACAAGTGATCAGTATGCTTGAGTTTCGCATTGACAACATATTTGTTGAATTTGGAGGTAGACTATTTTAGCAAGTTGTCGGCATTCGTTTGGGAATGACGTGTGTGCCCCTTCTTGCCGACCTCTTGATATTTTCATATGAGTCGGAGTCCCTTCATCACTTGTAAAAAACAAGAAAATCAAAGAAGCCCGATCATTTAATTTCACATTCAGATATATTATGATGTTCTTCCCATTAACAATCCAGTCTTTTCTGATTTGACTCCATTAATATATCCTCCAGAACTAGAAAGTGTTTGAACTTTTGATTTTGCCATTTTATAAGGGACTTTCCATTTTAAATTTCGCTTGGTATTTTTGTTATTTTACTTTTTACCTCCATCCAAGGTGAACTCTGCTTTGTTGTATAATATGTTTTTTTGTTGTTGAAATACCATCACTTTGCAATTGGTTTTATTCATGTTTATTGACAGCTGCCATTTTTTGCAATAGTTACTCAGATTATCAAATGACTTCTGTAATCCTTCAGCACTTTCAGACAACAAAAGCAAATCATCCACAAACTTAAAACAATTGAAACACATCTCATTTAGCACGAATGGTTTACAGTCCTTGTCAAAATATCTGGACAGTCATTTATATAAATATTAAAAAAGATATGAACTTAGGCTGTCATCTAGTTCTAAAACTCTTTCTGTAGATACAGAATCATATATGTCATCTTTATATTTAACTGAAGCTCCAGTGTGCTAATACATATTTTGCAACGCTTTATACATTTTGTTGAATATTATCAGTCTTAATCTTATTCATAAAAGGCTTAGTCAAAACATCAAAATATATTTTGTTTTTATTATCTATATATTTTTCAATTATTGCTTTTTACCATAAAGATACTATCTGTAGTTCCATCATTCTTTTTGAATCCAAATTGTGATAGATTCGTTTTGTCTTTAAAAAATATCATCAGTCTGTTATTTGTAACCGAATTGAATATCTACCTTAAAAACCTCATTAGGGAGATACCCCTATAATAAGGTTGATTAATTATTACCCTGTTTAAAAATAGGTATTAAATATGATTTATTCTATTCAGCTGGATAAAATGAACTATGTAATATTAGGTTAAATCATTTACCTTATGTGCTTAATATCACTTGGCTACTGTGCTTTATTATTTCATAACCAATTAAATCTGGTACTTTTACCATTTTTTTTTAACAATTTTATGATATTTCTAATATCCAGATATCTTGAAAGGGTCATCCTATTGCTATACATTTAGTTTTTGTTCTACGTTTTCTAGCTCATTGAAGATTAAATGTTTGATGCCTGGTTGTCATTGTGTATTAAAGTGTTTAGCCCTCATATTAAGATGAAAAATTAGTGAATTATCAGAAGCTGCTTTTCTTTTACTCATTCTATTATAATATCCCAAAATTTCTTTCTTTAGTTTATAATATGAAGGAATTAGTTTTTTTTTAATAAACTATGTTTATATTGTTTCTTTTAGATTCATTCCAAAAATGTGCCCACGGTCAACGCTTTTACAACCATATAAAATTACTAAAAGAGACATTCAATACTTTCAATTACATTTGTTTTTCTAGGATCATGACAACACGATTTTTATCAAGTTTTTCTTTCATTTACCTGTGCACTTTATTGTGGAAGCTCGTGTGATCATGAATGTTACATTTCATTTTGAAATAAAGGTTAATCTCAGAATGACGCCAGATTGCTGTTAGCCAACCAAAATAACGTATTTTAATGAAACATACATGTTATGTAAATATTGGTTTGTTTGATTCATATAAAGACACTTGGGCATCATACGGGCATTTTAAAAGTTACCTTTGTTCAGACATTGATACTATAATTTACAGAGATCCTAAGTGATAATACTTAAATTATTATAAAAGATTGTAACAAAAAAAAATAATGGATAGTAATTTTATGTTGGTAAGTAACATAAATCAAATTATGAAAACGATGAAATATCTCTGATTCAATAGGTTTTAAAATTTGGAAAATAAAGTATAAATTATATATTGACTCTTTTAATTTTGAAATATTTGACGCACAGTTGTGTATCCTTTTAGATTGTTTATTTAAGATTAAAACATAATTCTTATCTCATTACGAGTGACGATTTCAATAATAAAGCATATTTGTGTCGCATTTTTGAATTATTGCGTTACCTAGACATACTTTTTTCTTATAGAATATAGAGTATAATAATGCTTAAGCAGTGAGGACATATTTTCCCATAAAATATTAGTTATATATTATCCTTAGTGTGTGTGTGGGTTATGACACATTCTACATTGAATATCATTTTCTCAGGAAGCGTTTTTATACCCGAGATTACTCGACATTATGCAATCTTATGTAATGATGTAACATATGGCAGCGAAAGAGCTATCAAAAGTAATAGCAATTCAAAAAGAGATAATTCAATTGAGGGTTAATTTGATTTATTTGATAAAATGGTTTTACCAAACTTTTATATGGATCAGAAATATAGTGGTTTGAAAATATAGATATAATTGAACGGGTGTATTTACACTCTTGTCAAATTATTTTACATTTAAAAAAGTCTATCACAAATGTCATAATGTATGCAGAGTTTGGCATTTACCCTATTACTGTATCAGTAAAGTTGAAAATGATAAATTTCTGGAGTGAAAAAGAAATCAAAATTTGTGCTTTTTTTTTTTTTTTTTTTTTTTATATGAATGCACAATTATACCCTGGCATACATGAAAATTAACAAAATAACACAGTAAATAATACATCACAAAACTAATAGAATACGTGAATTTATATACCAACATATCATGCACATGTTGAATCCACTCTCCTCTGTGACCATGACTTTTTAATAGATATTTTTAATTTTCTGTTAGAATTCAAGTCTCAAGTTTTCATTTTGTAGATATAAGAAGATGTGGTATGAGTGCCAATGAGACAACTCTCCATCCAAGTCAAAATTTATAAAAGTAAACCATTATAGGTCAGAGTACGGTCTTCAACACGGAGCCTAAGCTCACACCGAACAGTAAGCTATAAAGGGCCCCAAAAATTACTAGTGTAAAACCATTCAAACGGGAAAACCAACGGTCTAATCTATATAAAAAACGAGAAACGAGAAACACTTATGAACCACATCAACAAACGACAACTACTGAACATCAGATTCCTGACTTAGGACAGGTGCAAACAAATGCAGCGGGTTTAAACGTTTTAATGGTACCAAACCTTCACCCTTTTTCTGAAACAATAGTGTAACATCACAACATAGAAAGACACACTATAAAATATCAACTGAAATAGCTTAACTCAATCAAAGGACATATTAACACCATTGAACATACACTGAACAAATAAATTTGACCTATGATACAATGTAAATTCAAAATAAATAAAGTAAGGGAAGAATAATAAAAGTAACATGTTATATCGGTATGAAATGTTAAACAATTTAAGAAACACAATATGCTCGAACAAAAATATCAGCCATTTGCAATAACTTTAAACACAGGTAAATGAAAATAATTTTGTTGTTAGGTATACGTGTACAGTTACAATAGATCAGGAATTATTTTAACAAAATAAATAATTTTGATGTTCATAGTGCGAAGTGGAAATTTATATTAGTACCAAACACTTATCAAAGCTGGTATATAGACCAGATATAACCCTGAATAACATTAAATAACAAAAAAAGCATTACAATAAGTATCAGCAGGTCAAATAAACAAGAAAGTACGATTTGAGAGTACTCGCAGTTACTGATAGCTAGTTAAAAGCCAAGACAATTAATAATAAAAAAATCATGCATCAGAGACTACATTTGATGTGTACATTTAAATAAAAAATGATCTTCATCATCTCTTTCATTCAAAGAACAGTGTAGACATAAACGGTCTTCTCTTTTTATGTTTCTATATCTCCTGTTTTCAATTTCCAAAATATGGTCACTTACCCCATATTTAGAAAAGCTTCTCCTGGTTTCAAATATATTTTCCGTTAAAGGATTTAATTTATTAAAGAACAACTTGAACAATTTTTATAGTTTTCTTGTATAATCTCCTTCACGTGTTTATTTATATAGTTTTCTTTTATAAAGTTGATATTTTCTATCTCTGATAACTCTATAACATTTCCATGAATTACATTTTTGACAAAGGTATACCAAGAATAATTCCTGCTTCATCCAATAATTTTGTTGTGCAGGATGCATCATGCAACAAAGAATAAAGTTCAGTGTTAGATATTCTTGCTATATATTTAAGTGCTTGTACTTTTACACATTCATCATTTTGATATTGTCCTCATTCTGACCTTGATGCAATATTTCTGCTTGTATACTTAAACCTAGAATTGATTTGCAAAATTTCAAATTTACTTTTTCAATAAAGCTGCTATCAATAGCGGTTAGTAAATCGAAATCTTTATTATTATTTGCTGCTCTACTGTGAGATCTTATTATTAGTCATAGTAGTCCAAATACAAAATTTCTGAATTATACATTAAAATTGGCATAACGAAAGATTCAAGAAGTTTTTTCATGTAGTTTTAAAGGTATATATTCTATATAATTCAAAGATTTAAACATACTGAATAGAACTTTTGTACCTTTTTTAGAGAGTTCCAAATGGGAGGTGTGGAATTTACCAGAAGCATCTATGATATTACACAAATATTTTTTTCTATACTTTTTCTAATTAGCATCCATCCATGGTAAATTCTGTTTTGGTGTATGGTATGTTTTTGATTGAAATGCCATCTTTTGCGTTTATTGATGTTAATTGACAGCTACCATTGTTTACAATAGTAACTTAGATTCCCTTATGCCTTCTGTAACCCTTCAACACTTGCAGACAATAACAGCATAGCATTCGCAAACATCAGACAATTGAAAGACATGTTATTAAGCGTTACTAGTTTAAGTCCTTGTAAAAAAAAATTCTGGAATATAAAAATAAAGATGTGGTATGATTTCCAATGAGACGACTCTTCACAAGACACCAAATGACACAGAAATTAACAACTGTAGGTCACCGTACGGCCTTCAACAATGAGCAAAGCCCATAACGCATAGTCAGCTATAAAAGGCCCCGAAATGAAAATGTAAAACAATTTACAATTTGGAAGGTCATTTATATATATATATTAAAAATATTAGGACTTAGACTGTCACCTTGTTTTAGGCCTCTTTCTTTAAATACAGAATCAGATATGTTTTCTTTTATTTAACTGAAGCTTCAGTGTTCTCATACATAATTTTTAGCACTTTATACAGTTTAAGTTGAATATTATTAGTCTTTATTAACTTTTATAAAAGGCCTAGTCTCCATACTGAGTCAAATGCCTTCTTCAAATCTACATAACACCCAAATATCTTTTGGTTTTTATTATCTATACATTTATTAAAAACTGTTTTTAAGATAAAGAGACTATCGGAAGATCGAATATTCTTTCTGGATTAAAGTTGTGATGGATCCATTTTGTCTTTGAAAATTATTATCAGTCTGTTATTAATAACCGAATTTATATCTTACTTGAATAATTCATTAGGGAGATACCCCTATAATTAGCTGGGTACGTAATCACCCTGTTTAAAAATAGGTATTGAATATGATTCATTCTATTCATCTGCATAAACTGAACTATCTAATGTTAGGTTAAAATATTTAGCTAATATAGCTAACATCACTTGGCTACTGTACTTTATTATTTCATATAGAATTAATTCTGGCCAAGTACTTTTACCATTCTTTAACGACTTTAAAACATTTTCAATTATAGATATCTTTATAGGGTCATCTGATTGGTTTTTAATTTAGTTTTTTAGGTAAATTTTTAATTGTGTATCTATAATGTCTGGTTGTCCTTGCGTTTGGAAGTGTTTAGCTAGCACATTAAAATAAAACATTGGTGAATTATTAGCGTCTGTATTTTTATTGTTATTCTTTGTATAATATTCCAAAATTCCTTTCTTTCTTTTTTTTTAAAGTTTTTTACTAATATATTCTGTATATATTGTTTTCTTTTCAATGTATAGGCCTTTTCATTTTTTACAGAAACAAAAATAAATTGATTTCAATGTATAAAATAATTGTAGTTTTGCTTCTGAACAGACTTAATTCCAAATATGCAGTAGCTCTCCATGGTGTTTTATTTTTTCTATATCTTTTTAAAACAGGTTTTTATCAACAGTTCTCTGATAGATTAGATTATATACATATAGAACATATTTTATTATTTGCAAGATTTATTCCTCCTGGTGTTTTCTTAAAATTCATTGTTTGAAATCTGGATATTTTTATAAATATCTGATTTTGCCACTTTTAGTTTCCAACAAAATTCTAGAAAGTTTAGTCCACTTATAATTAAACTCTTGTTTTATATTTTTGTTTTGATATTTTCAAGTCTGGACATTACTTGTCATATAAGTTAACAACAGTGGTCTGAGAATGATGATGGATATTGAACTATGTAATATATCACTGAAAAGAGTAGACTATGTTGTACTGTTACACCACTGTGCCAGGTGAGGGGTTGGGTTGGGCGCCCGCTTACATGTTATACCCTGCGACATTCTGTATGTGTCGTTTGTTGCTGTATATCATATTATTTTTGCATTTCGTTCATTGTTTTTTTTTTACATAAATCAGGCCGGCACCGTTAGTTTTCTAGTTTGAACTGTTTTACATTTGTCATTTAGGGGCCTTTTAGAGTTGACGTTGTGGGATGGGTTTTACTCATTGTTGAAGGCCGTACAGTATCCTATAGTTATTAATTCTATGTCATTTGGTCGCTTGAGAAGTCTTGTCTCATTGGCAGCAATATCACATCTTCTTATTGTTTTATTCATACTTGCAACTGCATAATCTACAACACTACTACTTTTGTATTAAATATAAAAATGAAGTAGTGGTATGATTGCCAATGAGACAACTCTTCACAACAGACCAAATGACACAGAAATTAACAACTATAGTTCACCGTACGGGCTTCAACAATTAGCAAATCCCATACCGCATAGTCAGCTATAAAAGGCCCCGAAATGACAAATGTAAAACAATTCAAACGAGGAAATTATCGGCCTAATTTATGTACAATAAAACGAACGAAAAACAAATATGTAACACAGCAACAAACGACAACCACTGAAATACAGGCTCCTGACTTGGGACAGGCACATACAGAATGTGGCGGGGTTAAACATGTTAGCGGGCGCCCAACCCTCCCCTAACATGGGACAGTGGTGTAACAGTACAACATAAGAACAAACTATAAAAATTAGTTGAAAAAGGCTTAACTCATCAGTTGGATACAAATAGAAATACATCTAACAAAAACACAGAGTAGACGTATCGGGGTACTTGTAAATCCCAACAACAAAAAGACAAGAAGTACAGATCTGAGAGTACTCGCAGTTACTGACAGCTAGTTCAAAGCCAATAACAACTAATAAAAAAAAATCATGCATCTAAGACTAAATTATCATTCAGTAGGCATCCAACATCCAATGGATTTAGTGTAAAGACGTCATTAACAGTCAGAGAAACGCTTATATTACCCAAAATGTCTCCTATAAATAGACCATTTGATATTCAAAGTTTCGCTGCAGCAGAGAGATCCAAAATTTGTCTCCCTTGGGAGTTAAATGATCTATTTTGTGACCTATTTGTCGTCTTATAATCTGACTTAAAATTATTTGGTTACAAGTGTGATAAATTATCATTATTGTCATCATGGAGAATAAAGTCAGCACTAGTAGGTACTTTGGATTTCAAATCTCATGCAATTCACTTTCTGCTAATATACTAATTTATGACTCCATGTTCTGATACTCATTATTGTAGTGTGGAATAATAAATGGTGGTATACATATGCCACACAATAGAAATCTTCATTTATACCAACACTTTTAGTTACACAGTGTGCAATTGTCCGAATACAGGAATTTATATCGGGTAAGGCATGCACACTGTGTAACAAATTTATCCTGATTTTGTTATCACACCACTTATTTATTTTTTTTTTTTTTTTTTTTTTTTTTCTCGATAAATTCCGTATTAGGACAATTACACACTGTTTAACGAATTAATTCTGATTTTTTATGACACCACTTATTTTCAAAAATATATCGAACATATCTTACTGTTGGTTTTGTTTCATATTGAGAGCTTTTTTTTATTAAGTCAATGGTATAAGGGAGATAATTCTAATTGACTTAATAAAAAATTGCACTGAAATTTATTAGGACAATATTAGCCAATGAAATTGCAAGAAATTACTCTAAATCAGGATAAAAAGTTTTATCAAGCTTCAGCCAAATTAGGTTTGAGTACCTTGTTACATTTTTTATATGCGTAACTCCTTTTCCTATTTATTTATTAATATATACTATAATACTTCCACTATACCTCCTTCCTCTTTTTTTTTCTCTCCCTAGATTTTGAAATGCAATCAAGATTAGGAATATCCTTTCCATGTTTCTAGCAACAAAATCATATCAAGTTTTATGTTTTCTAATAATGCTTCATCTCTGTACTTTTGCCCAAGTCCATTTTCTTTCCAACTTGATACAGCTATATCATCAATTTGTATAATTTTCATTTATAGTTTTTTTATGTCTCTGTTTTTTCTTGCAAAAAGTTGAAATAATTTTTTCCGTTTAAAAATATAATATTTAGTCTTCTTATATGAATTCAAAATCTTTCATAATATAAAGTTGACTCAATATGGTTGTTCTAATAGTATGCATATAAACTGGTTGATATTTCTACTTATTTCTATTATCATAAATCTCATCATATGCTTTACTTCATGGTCCTCAATTGTACCATCAGAAATTTGAACCAATAATATTTTTTGACAAGTTTTGTCTTCCGACTTAAAGTATTATTTTCAAATTCTAGATTTTTTTAATTTCACCTTAAGTACATCCTTTAAAGAATAGTCATTGTTTATAATTTGAATGTATTACTATATGCTACTGTTTAGATATGAAGAGTTTTTTTATTTATTTTTTTATTGTTGCATACAGATGACCTGACATTTCTAGTAAAAGCGAAAAGAAATGTATGCTAAAATATTGATAGGTTATGGAGCTCCTTTCCAAGATATTTGATTTTTAAAAAATGGCGGGAAAAGCCTGACTCGGACTTATACCTTAAATTTGGATTGGTATTATTTGGGTTTCAAATCGAAAGAAAAGAAATCAAGAATCTACTTAAATTTTGGTAAATGACCTTTTATGAGTTATTGAAGTCTTTTATAAAAAGAAAAATGGGTGTTATGGGGCAAAATATTTTACCCTGTATCGTAGGAAAATACCAAGGATTCCGAACATCTGACACAAATTCCTAAACCTGACCTAAGTACATCCTTAAGTACCAAAATCAGTTAATAATTCATATCCCATAAGTGTTAATTGTTTTCTAATTTTTTCATTAATTTGTAAATGAATCTACAAAATGTGTAAGAGGATGGGTTTGAAAATTACAACAATATCTTAAAAACACACTGCTTTTAGTTGATATGTATAATTCCATAATTGACATTATTAAGGTGTGCAAGTTAATATTTGTCTCAATGTCCATAATACCACTTGTTCATTGTTGTTCAAGAACAATTAACGTTATAATCTGGTAATTTTCCATTAGCAGAATATTGTATGTGTTTATATGTGTTTGTAGGTAGTGTGACCCATTCTTCTTTCAGTTGTCTAAATTTCTTATAGGTTTGTGTTTACTACATGAACTTGTTTCAACTTCTAATTCCAACTTAGCATAATGTTATCAATAGCCATATCATTATTAATAACCGATAAAGGACAAATATACCACCACAAGTAAATAAAGTCTGATATACAAAATAATGAGAAAAAGTCTATTTTAAGATCTTTGAATATGTTGCAATTGTTACCAATTTAACATAGTTCTCGAAAAAAGATTTTCAGAAATCAGTAATTTTTTTTGGTGACTGATCATCAAGTTTTTTTTTCAAGTTGTTGTCCTTCGTGTTTCTCTATTATATCCATAATTACAATCAGCCATATTCTCATTCATATTAAAGCTAGACCTTAGGTACATGTACATCTGATAATGTTCACTGAGTAAGAGCTGATTGTCTTTTTGTTCACTGTGTAATAGCAAATTACCTGTTCACTGTATAAGAACCGATGGTCATCATCAGATGTATCAGTATCATTTTCATTTTTTATGATATTGAACATTTTTCCTATCTCTACTACATGGGTAGTTGTGATTATGTTGTCTCCTTTTTCCTTTTTCTAAGGGCATGTTTTGATAATTTATATGGTGTGCTGTTCCTGAAATAGCCTCTTCTGATTCATTATTTTGGCTCTTTCAAACCAAGCAATTTTAAAAGACTTGACTAATTTAGGTACACCTGATTCTTGTGTTATGTGTATTTCATCTGTATAAACATCATGCTCAGTGATGCATGGACTTCTAGATATTGAGCAATTGTACTGCTCTACCACCTGTTAAAGACCTTAGTTGAATGTTTTTCTTCGTAACTATGTTTTTCTCCTATTCACATTTGACTGCAATCTACTTCTTCTTCTTCTTCTTCTTCTTCTTCTTCTTCTTCTTCTTCTTCTTCTTCTTCTTCTTCTTCTTCTTCTTCTTCTTCTTCCATTAGTTTGCATTCCACCTCTGGTGTATTATCGCAAAAAACTTTGAAGGATTTCTCCAATAAATAATTCTGGTTCAGACCATGTAAGACCTAAATCGTCCATCTCATGCAAAACTTCATGTGAAATTTTCCTATTCAGAACAATTGATCCTATTTATGATATGATTACGTTGGCCTATGCATTAGTTGATTCAATATATAACTTAGCTCCACTGATAGTTTGTCATTTATCAATGTTGACACCCTAACCACTTTATTGTTGTGCTGTATTTGTTTTCCTGTCAAATTCAGTCAAATACCATAGTCCTGATATTATTTTTTATGTTTCATCTTTCATTTTTCCCCTAGGAATCAATAATCATGAGCAAATAAATTGAATTTACTATTCTATTAAAAATAATATTATATTTGAAATAAAAAAATTTTATAATTTCAACCAGGTTTTGGGAGTCTAGGCAAAACCATTTCGAGACACACAATAAAAAGAGTTTTTGTACATAAAATGTATAAGCTCATTTAGCCCTACAGGGTCATGTTGGGTATTGCCTTAATTTTGATAAATCGTCTGAACACTTTTCATACTTAAATCTTTTGCCAATTAGATGCAAAACTTGCAGGATTTTTCTTACTAGTATAATCAGGATCTTCACCAATTTAAACTTTTTGTGTGTGTATCTGAAATTTAAAATGGTTTCAAGGGTCAAAACATGTATTCCGATCACCTGAAATTGTAATGGAAATTTTTGCATATTTATTCAAAATATTGTAGAAACAATCCATAGATAGCCTTAAATCATTTTTAGTTGATGTTGTCAATCCAGTTCAAGATGGCCACCACCACTGAACATGATCACAGTTTAACAGAGAACTATGTTAAATACATATACAAAGCTTTGTTCTCAGAAGTTGTCATACATATTTAAAAACTATGGAACTGAGGTGATCCGTTATGACTATTTGCGATTTTGAATGCAAGTCCGAAATAAGATATGACTACCACAGTACAACATTATAAAGCCATATAAGAAATATACACATACAACTTTTTAAAAACAATATTACAAATTGAATTAAAATTGTGCACCTAGTGTGTTCTTCTACTAATTTTAAGTTATGGTGCCTATCCAAAAACGAAACATTGTCACTAGATTGGAATAGTAGTTTACCTTAGCTGTATTTTGCAGAATCTTTCCGAATTTCGGGTCCACAATGCTCTTCAGCTTTGCATTGATTTGGCCTTTTTACTTTTTTTATTGAAGCGTCACTGATGTGTAATTTGTAGACGTAAAACGCATATAGCACACAACATTATAAGCTTGCTATCTGATGAGTGTTTGTTTACAATGCAGTCATTTTGGAAATCCATATGTATACCCCTCCCCAAAAAAAAAAACAAAAATCAAAAAAACAAAAAACAAACCAAAAAAACAGAAACACTGAAAAAAAAACACTGAAAAAAACTCTTGAACACAATATAGTAATTAAATATTCAATAAATGGTACTTTCATGGTTTGCCCTTAACAACTGCTCACATTACCACAGACACGTAAACATTTAAAGTTTTAAAATATAGAAAATGTACTTCATTAACCTATTTGTTAACATATTAATCATTTTATAAATAATCCTGACAATATCGACAAACTTACATATCTTAGTATTTTCCTTAAAGTATTCCTTAAATAATCAGGTCATATCTGAATGGTTCATGAAAGAATGCGTCCTTAAGTGATTTTTAATCTATTGGGCCATCATCTTTTATAAGCATAATTAGATAGGAAAATACTAAAAATGTGCAAGTTTGTCGAAATAAATAAATAAATAAATAAATAAATAAAAAATAAATAAATAAATAAATAAATAAATAAATAAATAAATAAATAAATAGAATCAATAAATAAATAAATAAAATAGATAAAATAAATTAATCAATAAATAAATGAATAAATAAATAAATAAATGAATGAATGAATGAATGAAAAAAAAATAAAATAAAATAGACAAAATAAGTCTAATGACTTAAAGTCATATCAAATCAAATCAAATCAATTAAAAATTATTTTAAAAAATAAAAAAAATCGAATAGAATAGAATAAATTAAAATCAAATGATAGAAAGAATATAAAAAAAGGAATAAAATAAATAAAAGAGACACATTGAGAAAAAAAAAGGTAAATAAATAAGATAAATAGCAGTTATATTTATAAAGGGAGCTGTCCAAAGATATAACTGCAAAGATCTGTTTTAGGGGTTGAACTACTGAAATCAGCCGTAGGATAGAACTGACCGAAACGGTTCTAGCGTCAGGTAGGGGGTCAATTTCATTGAAATGGAATCATTAATCAACTAACAATAATATTGCAAAAATTGTCAATTAAATTACACTTGCAATTAGACAATTTTTAGCATTATAATTTATTAATAACTTTTCGTATGTATTTAATCAAATAACACATTTTTTTAAAACAACTGCATGAAATATTTTCATTGAAGTAATTTTTGGACGAATATTGTAAAATAATTGTATAAATTTCGAGATTGCATGTTAGCTACGTATGCGCGTCCATGTTTTTGATATCCTGTGGTCGCTGATGGAATATGTTCTGTTGTGTCGACTGTTATATTATTTGATTGTGCGTTTCTCTGTTATGAATGTTCTTGCGTGTGTTTGTGTTGTATTTCTGTCACGTAGTGTTTTATCGATATTTTTTAACATTGTCATAAAGCGGGAGGTTTGGCATGCCATTAAACCAGTTCAACCCACATTTTTTTTCTTAAAATGTCCTGTACCAAGTCAAGAATATGGCAGTTGTTATCAAACAGTTTGTTTTTATGTGTGTTGGCGTTTGTTTTTGTTGCACTTCGGTGTTCCTGTTCTTCCTTTGTTTTCCTCTTATAGTTGATGTATTTCCCTTGGTCTGTAACCAAGATATGTTTTTTTCTCAATCGATTTATGACCTTTGAACACCGGTATACTACTGTTGCCTTAATTTACAGAACACATGTACTTTTGATTTGTCCTTCGTGTACAGTACTACTGCTCTAAGATTACCCTTTACATCGCTAATCTGATTTTATTTCTTTAAATGAGCAAAGTAACTAGAAATGAAAATACCGGAAAATAGAGAAGAAGTCTAGTGAATACTATTATTTGAATGAAAATAATGCGTTGATTGTGTTAGATTGACACTAGACACGAATCTATACTATTAAAATGATTAATGCTGTTCACGTTGATTCTTTAGAATTTGGAAACTCTATCTGTAATTATCTAATAAGATAACATATACGAATAGAATAATTTTGGCATTGTGTTTTATTTTCTAAAGACTAAACAATGGGTGTAATTGAAATAAATTAAACTCGAGTATTTTGAACACATATACAACATTCTTACAAAAAAGTTGACAATTTTATTTAAGCCTTCATTTAGGAACATATATAGAAATATTTGTCTTTTCACAGGGAGGCACTGTGCCATTTGAAGAAGGAAGTGGTCATCATTCTAATAAGTAAGTCTGCACTACCGTTTAGCTATAGAAGTAACAGGACATTAGATACTAAGAGAAAGCAAAACAGGTTTTATTCAGGAAAAATTTTGATTGAACATATAATTCATCTCTTGATAGCTGAAATGAAAAATGACTTAAAAGGTAAAAAGTATAACGGAAATTATGAAAGACTAAGCAAGCATGACTTGAAAAAGATATGATGTTTACATAACTTAGAAAATGACCATACTACACTGAAAACTTGAACATGATATGACCATACACTTTAATTTGGTAAATATTAGTTCATGTTTGGAAAACCTCATTTCTTTGCTGTCGTAAGACGTCCTCATAAAATAAACAACATATGCAAGTATCGAACATGGATATACTTCGTTGAGATGACAATTTCTTTTCAAATAGAACTAAAACGTTGATAACTCGCGGTTATTATTTCATCGTTCAACATCGAGGCTCCAAACGTCATCAACTGACTTATACAGTCAATATGTTGATTTCATCCGATGATCTTGAGAATAAAATTTTACTAGCCTCTTCTGATTTTCTGATTTTTTATTTATTTTTAATTTAATGAGACATTACTAAGCCAGATTGCCAAAGAGACAACTATCCACCAGAGACCGAATGACGTGGATGTTAGTAAATTAAAGATATATAAAACCCTTTAATGAGGAAGATTGATGTCCAAAATGAAAACAAATATTGCAGACAGCAACCAACGACATTCAATAAATTTCACTAATGAGTCAGGCCTTTTCCTACTGATTGTCCTCAAACATTTGGCACGCCAGACACACGTGTTTCGTCCATAACCGACTCATCAGTGACGCTAGAATCAAATAGGTTCGAATTCCAAATCAAATACGTAGATGAAGAGCAACAAGCACCAAAAATTCCTTAAACTTGAAAAGGGCTAAGTGAATTAATGTCTGTTTTGGGGAAAACTTTTAAAATGTTGGTGAATAATTAGATGGTTGAATTATTCATATCTTGTGCTGTAAATATCTGTTCGAGGTTAGAAGAGGGATGAGCGCTTACATGCATTTTAAAAACGACAACAAAATACCTTTCCAAAACAAGTAGCCTGTTATTCAGGGGTAAAACTTGATTGCTGCTTGCTTCTTTGTTTTACGTTCGTTGTTTAAGCATTAACTTGGTCGTTTGTTTTCCCTGTTAAATTGTTACACCTTAGCTTACTATACGATTATGATTTTGCTCATTGTTGAAAGCCGTATAGTGTCTTATAAATGTCTACATTCTTGTTCTTTGCTAGTAAAAATTATTTTAACAATGTCATAAACGGGAGGTTTGGCTAGCCATTAAACCAGTTGCAACCCATCATTTTTCTTACAATGTCCTGTACCGAGTCCGGAATATGGCAGTTGTTACCAAAATCGTTCTTTCTATGTATGTTGGCGTTTGTTTTTGTTGCACTTCAGTGTTCCTCTTGTTCCTCTATTTTTCTCTTATAGTTGATGTGTTTCATCGATGTTTTGTTTGTAACTCGAATTTGTTTTCTCTCAATCGATATATGACTTTTGAACAGCGGTATACTACTGTTGCCTTTATTTGGTTTTTGGCGGATAGATGTCGTATTGGCAATCATATAACATATTCACTTTTTTTATAAGAAACATGGCGAACTCATAAAAGCTTCATATGGGATCTGGTCATGAACATACACAAATCAACCATTCATTGTTCTTACACAAACATTAATCATTTATGACTTATTTCTATATAATATATTATTTAATGTCAGTAACATGTACATCCTTCGCATAGCCTACGTTTTCCTATCGATGATGAAAGACTTCGATGAATTTTAAAACGATTCTGAATATGTCTACTTATTCGCTACAGCTTTGTTAAACAGGAAACGATTCGGTTTCATAAAGTACTCAGTAGGAAAACACATACAATGTCAATAAAGCAAAATACAATAGTTTATACAAGAGAAAAAAAGATAATACGTTACAGTTTCTTTTTATAAATACTTTTACTTTTTCCTATCTCCATCTATTTTTGAATTTCAAATTAAAAAAAGAGAATTAACATCAAAATCTTATCAGTGTTTTTGAATGAATTGACAAAATTCTTCAGTTACCTTTTTCTATTTGCAACTGTCCTTTTTTCATAAATGTGTCTTCTGTTCTTATATTGCAGTGAAATAAACCAAGAAGAAATAGAAAGACTAGCTGGAGAAGTAAGCAATTAATACAATTTTTGTACTTGAATTTAATTATCACACATATTTTAACTCAATTGTAAATTTTAATATGTCGCTATTTTACACATCTTTATAAGAGTGTTAGACAATTTGTAAACTATGTTATGTTTGTTTTTTATTCTGGATTTCTTTAACTATTCTTTCTTTTCAATTATACATTGTTATAGTCGGCTAAGAATGTTATATCTGTCATTTAGTGATATAGCATAGATAAGATATCAAAATCTTCTTATCAATCATGTCAATTATTGTCATTTTCAGAAAAGGAGTAAAGGTGGTCGATGTAGAAACACTTCAACAACGGTTGTCTCTTACAAAATCAAGCACTATTATTTGAGATATCAATAGGTTCACAAGTTTCATTGTGTTTTGTAGATTTGTTCTTTTTTTCAATATGATTGCAATTTGATTTTCTTGTTTCATTCTTAATTCTATATAATTGAAGATAACTTAATAAATTATTCTTGATTTTCTTTTTAAAACAGACTATAGCCCACTAACTCAACCAGTTCACTGAACGGTGTGAAAAGAACTATTTTTTTTTTTACCAAGTTTAATTTATTAAATAGTTAATGCTTTTCAGACAAAACGTTTATAATGTACACATATTTTCAACAATTTTGTTTTAAAGCATGTAGTTGCATCAACCTTGTTGAAACCAATTATCTTTATTACAGGATAGAAGAACGTTTAATGAAAATGGAAACGACTCATTTAAGCTTTCTACTACGTAAGTCGGTTGCATCATATATTTACATAAGATGATACGACGGCAGTTATCCATATGAGCTGCATCGGATAGAACCCGACCGTAAGCATATACAAATTAATAATCTGTTCAGCTATTTAGGCTTAGAAAAATAGATATGGAAAGTCTGAAATTATTTGAAAATTGAGTTGATATAAGAACCTTACAAAACCGACCTAAATTCATCTTTGATTTCGTATTTGAATGTTAAAAAAACAGTCAAAGTATGATACATATACATGTATATGTGCACTTGCAGAAGCTCGAATTCTATCTGACGTAGCTCAGTCATAGAAGGACAAGCAGTGATATACATGACTATTTAATTGTAATGAATGTACAAAATATTATCTAATACACCATTTCCATAACAACCATTATAATTTAAAATAAGATAAGTGAAAACGCCTAAATAAAAGTATGAGAAGTACATCATTGAGTCAATAACCTTACTTTACAAAACCTACATATGATCAGCTACACACAAAAACCAATTATCCTAGGCATGTATACTTTTAGTTAGGGGTACCTCTTTTTTTAATCGTGTTGAGTCTTCAGGAAATAAAAAACCTGTGTCCACTAGTTTCGTACTTTTTTAAAACCATGTTAGTTTTACTGTAACGTATTGACGATAGCCTTAACCTGTGATGTCGGTCTATATTTTTTAATATTAAAATACTGTTTGCATTTCACCTCCAATTTGACAAAATTCATTCACATATAAAGTATAATATGAATCCATGATCTTATTTACACAAAGTCATATGTTTTAATCATAAATCAGTTTTGGAAATGTAGGTTAAAATGAACCTGATAGTAATGCTCTTCAGAAAAACAACCCTCAATACGTTGATTATTTTGATGAAATTACTTTCTTTCTACCTGAAGAGTCTACACATTCTTTTAAAAGAAATTGACGTCGAAAATTCTCTAATATCATGTATACGGTAAATGAATACATGTATGTGTCAATACATATCATTAGTGTAGTATTAGAAATATGGGACTAACAGCGTTGTTACTCTTTAATCTTTTTGGATAGTTCAGTTTCACACCAGAAACTCAATATGAGAATGTTCGTTCCCTATTATTAATTTTCCTCTGTTTTTAATTAAAATTTTCATTTGCTCTGTCTGACGATGTGAGTATATCAAATAAATCATATCTGTATCTATCAGAGCAAATCGATGATGAAATCCCACTTTTTTACGGTAATATTACTTATAGTGATATCCATGTGAACTGATAATTACTTTGAGTAATTTCATTTTATGGCCATTAGTTAAGCATGGCAGAAACATATTTGTATAGTGTTTATAAGTCTTAACATATTGATTTTGCTTAGAATTGTTGCCTTAGTTTGATTTCGTGACAATGTTTGTCTATTCCTACGATAACATAAACCGTTCCAATTTTTCTGCACCAGATGCTCATTTCGACAATCAATGTCTCTTCATTGATGCTCGAAGTCAAACTATTTGAAAATTCAAAGCTTATTAAAAGGACGAAGAGCTATAAACTAAAATGACAAAAAAGTGTAGCCAAAGGCGGACAAGGAGCCAGAGCTTTGAATGAGGGAGATATATTCCTTAATGTTAGATAGTTTCAAAAATTTTCTAACGGTAAATTTTAATAACACAAAATCCGTATTTTCATGCCAGTACCTAAGGACTGGCTACTGGGATGGTGATACCCTTGGGGATTATCAGTCTACCAGGAGAGACATCGACCCAGATGACGAATGCAAAACTAATACAAATGATGAAAAGTAACAATATCAAGATAAATACGTTAATAGTAAGAGAGGTTTTGTGTTGGTACAGTAAAATCACAAAAATACTGAACTCCGAGGAAAATTCAAAAAGGAAAGTCCTCAATCAAATGGCAAAATCAAAAGTTCAAACACATACAGAGCACTCTAGTCTTGATGTCTTAAGTTAAAAGGTTTATAAGTCCTACATGAACATATGTTGTTTTTATTGTTACAATGGTAAACATTTTTTTCAAAAGAAAGGATCTTTTTTATTAGCTGCGGTGTACTAAATATATTTCTGTAATATTATGTACAGTAGTATACCGCTGTTCAAAAGTCATTTATAGAAGGAGAGAAAATATATCTGGGTTCTAAACTTAAACTGCTTGAAACACATCAACTATAAAAGGAAAACAAATGAAGAACAGGAACACTGATGTGCTACAAATAAACGCCAACACACATAGAAACGATATATTTGATAACAACTGCCATATTCCTGACTTGGTAAAGGACTTTTTAAGAAAAAAATGTTGGGTTCAACCCGGTTTTATGGCTAGCCAAAACTTCCGCTTATATGGCAATGTTAAAAGATATCGCTTAAATAACAACAGTACGTGACAGAAATACAATACAAACACAAGCAAGAACACTCATCACAGAGAAACGCACAAACAAATAATAAAATAGTCGACACAACTTACAAACTGCATTGTCTATTAACGACAGACAGCATAGGACATCTCAAACAGTGACACACTGATGTAACGAATATGTAATACAATTATTTTCACAATACCAGTCCAAACTATTATGACAATGACGGTATTAAAAGGGTATTTTACAATTATTTGGACTACACACGATAAGAAATAACTCATTTCCAACCGAAACAACAACAGAAACATAAAAAAATAAATACATGAAGGCTGGATATATAAAATACCGAGACACGTCGTATAGCAGTTCAAATTACCACTCGGTACAACAGTCATATTCGGGATATGTCACGTTAGGTACTTAGCAGAACGGTGACATAGATGTTAAACCACAATCTAACGTAAAGACATCGTATAGATCATCTAATTCATGATGGTGTTCATAAAACTTATGGAGTGTCATTTTTAATCTTTCCTATCCATGACTCTGTAGAAACAGTGTCTGCGTAAGGAGCACACTCCGTATATGACGTCAGTGTAGTGCGAACATGCAAGAGCATAACGTATCACTAGAAAGACAAAATCTACTATATCTGTATTTAATGTTTGTTCCTTTTACTAAATAAACTCAGTACGAATGAAGATAGCAATATAACCACCAATATATGATTGGTAACATCTTATTGAATACTATAAAAATGTAGTTTCATATTTGTTGTACGACAATACTTACTGTTTATTTAATGTTTAGCGCTGTTCGGTTTAATTCAGGCGTATTGTAGTAAAGCACTCACGTTGTCGGTTTGCAAAATAAATTGATTAACATCAATTGATACACTGATTAAAAAATACGATTTTTTCATAGATAACTTTCGGTTAGATATTTCTTAAAGTACTGTATAGAGGACATTAAATTGGAACCACCAGTTCTTAAAAGCATTGTCAAAACTACTAACTCTTCCTTTTTTATTAATTATATTTTCTTTACGAAGTTCAATTCTTTCTTATTACAGTGTTGAATGTGACAACGAACCAACAGATCACCAAATTGAATGCAATACGACTTCACAAGTAAGTATAAACCGTATAAAAATTTCGGTTATGCTTTTTGCGAGGAAGAGAATTGATTTGATTTCCTATCATTTTCGGGATTTTATGTGGTCAAAGCTCGTTTACTTGTTTCCCAGTAAAAAAAATAAATGCATGGAATTTGTATGATGAAAAAAAAAAAAAAAAAAAAAATAGAAAAACACCGAACACCAAAGAAAATTCAAAACGGATAGTCTCTTAGCAAATGGCAAAATCAAAAGCGCAAACACATTAAACGAATAGAAAACAACTGTCATATGCCTGCCTTTGTTCGTGCATTTCCTTGTGTTAGAAAATTGTGGATAAAACCTGTTTTTATAGCTAGCATAACCTCTAACTTGTATGACAGTCATATAGCATATATATCAATCTATATTGACAACAATGTTTGAGCAAAACAAACAGACATATATAAAAGGTAAACATGTAAAAGATTTGGGATATAGCAGTCTACATTGTGTTATAATCTTAATCGCTATCAAAACAAATAACATTTTAAATAAAGAAAACAAAATGGCGTAAATTCACTCACATTAACCTTAAGATAAAGTACATTAGAAAAAATTAAAGATAATATATAAATATGACACAATGACGGTTGTATAAACCTAGCCACGCCAAAAGTATATACCAAAAATGGATTAAAATATACAAAATCAATTAAAAAAACATATTCACACGTGGTTCATCAACTTTCTGTGCAGACACTGAGTAGCATCTACAAGCTCTTGAATATCGAATAATTTATCCCATATTCAGATGAAGTTGGTATATTGCAGCTAAGGTATGGGAAATTTATAATTTCAAAATAAAAATCGTCACGTTTGTCATAAATTGTCAAATTCGATGAATACGTCTAAAAATGAGACGGAAGAAGCCGTGTCTGTTGTTTCTTTGATTTTCAGTTTTGGAGAATATATTAATGGAACCGAATCAAAAATGGTTAAATAATTAATGAAAATAACATCATCAACATATCTGAATGTGAACAGTGCTTTCATGATTTTCATTTAAAATATCCTATTTGCCCCCTTAGTTGTGAAATTCTCACATTTATATGGCAACATTCCAACAACGCCTGCATATGAAGTCTATATTTCAAAATTGATACGATATTCCAGAGCCTGCTATTCCTATTATTAATTTATTGATAAAGGGTTGCTACTTACAATGAAACTATCAAGGTTTCCAAGTTTGGAAGTTAGATTTTGCTTTTACATTTGTTCTGGTAAGATCATACATTTGTAGCAAACATTCAACAATTTAGTAAACGACTTCTTATGTGCCATACATAATTCTATAAAAATATTAAAAATAAATGTCTTCCTTTGCAGGATGAATTAGCCCAAACTGAAGACGAAACAGTTGTATGTCAGACGTCGGACAGGTAAGTCTGTTGAGTCATTTATTTCTACTATGACACCATGCAATAATACTATCAATATAAGTAAAACAAAGGTTTATTTTATAGAGAAGAACCAGTTTATTTGTTTTCCTATTAGAAACAAAGGCAACAGCAAAACCATTAAAGGTTCAAACTTAAATGCTCCAGATGCACATTTTGACAATAGATGTCACGTTTTTTATGCTAGTGGCCAAACAATTCGATAATCAAAAACTTATTTTAAAAATTATAAGCTAAAAGAACCAAACAAAATATAGTAAAACCGTGCAATGAAACAGCTTTGCATGAGGGAAATATATTCTTTAATTCAAATAATTTCAAAAATTGTGTAACAACAAATTTTTATAACAAAATATCAGCATGTTCTTGCCAGTCTTAAAATTTGCATGCACAACTGTACTAATAAAAGATGGTAATATAGGAAGACGATGTTATAAAATCGCAATCAGTCACTGAGATATTTACGCAAACAATAATTTTAAAAATAATTGACACTGACGAAGGCTATTTGTTTTGCCGAAATATTTGTCAACGCTTGTTTTTTAAATAAAAGCAACAGTAGTATACCGCTGTTTGAAAAGTCATAAATCGATTGAGAGAAAACAAGTCCGGTTTACAAACTAAAACTGAGGGAAACACATCAATATTAGAGGAAAACAACGAAACAACAGAAATACTAATGTGTAACAAAAAACCAAACGACAATGCAACACACACAGAAACGAACTATAAGATAACAATTTCCATTTTCCTGACTTGGTACAGGACATTTTAAGAAAAAAAAAATGGTGGGTTGAACCTGGTTTTGTGGCTAGCCAAACCTCCCGCTTTCATGGCAATGTTAAATATAACACTAAAGTGACAACATCACGACAGGACTACAATACAAATAAATGAAAAAAACATTCAGGATAGAGAAATACACAAAATAACAATACAATAGAACATTACGACATGCTAAGTTATGAAAGGTACCAGGCTTATAATTTAATACGCCAGACGCGTGTTTCGTCTACATAAGACTCACCACTGCACTCATGTCAAAATAGTACAGAAAACCAAACAAAGATGAAGAGCATTGATGACCCACAATTCCAAAAAATTGTGCCAAATACGGCTAAGGTTATCTGCCTGGGATAAGAAATTCCTTAGTATTTAGAATAATTCATACTTTTGCAAACAGTAAATTTATAAAAATGACCATATAATTGATATACATGTCAACACAGAATAAAAACGAACACGTAAAACAATCTAAACATTTGAATATTTGCGTACTTAATAGTGTGTTAAAATTACATTGAAGGCAATTCCTTAATAAATACGGTATTAAATGTCCAACGTTTTGCCACAATAACCTGGTGGTTGATACATTGACATTGAAACACTCTTTTTACATGAAGTTAACTTTGATGAATTCAAAATCAAAAGCACCGATTTTTATAAACTTGTTGACATCATCTCTTAAAAATATTCACAAAACATCTTTAAAACTGTCTTTTTATCTTATGTTTTTTTGTTCTTGTTAAATTTTCAGCAATTCAGACAAAGAAGACAATGACACTATAAAAGTAAGTAACAAATATATATTTAATATCATGATTACTGAGCAAATTAATGCCAAATCGGAGATGCGTTTTTTATTTAGATGTTTCACTAGTTTGCTTGTACAATTTGTGTAGGCTGGAATTATCTGGTCTGATAACTTAAACGGCACTAACTGTACTGCACCGACACGCGCCTTTTGACAATAATTGTTAAGTCAGTGTAGGCCAAAACAAGTGTTATCCACGATATTTTCGTTTCATTTTAGTCCTTTCAAATACAGTCGTGTGGTATTTCTGGTATTATCTGGGGAGATAACACACCAGATATCTTGCATTATTGTTACCTATTAAGGAATGCAGTGTCAATTTCAATTTATTCTAGCATTAACATAGAACAGGAAACATATCATATGTTGAGGGAAGGTGGCGATAATATACAAAACTTGAGACATCATATTTTTATTGTCAAAATCAATTCAAAGTTTGTCATTTCAAAGTTTGTTTATCATTCCATAAAAAATGCATACCTTTCTATGGTAACTTTGTAATTTGTACATGCGGAAAGAATATATTGACTTTGATAAATCTGAAACGAGGCCTGAGAAACTTATTACCAAAACCGCATGTTCGTGTGTCGATCTAATGCCGGGAACCTCTTTTGATGTTTGAAAGTAAACCGGAGCTGCTTTGTGTCTCAATTTATTTTGGTATTGATAGCAGATGTAGTTTTTTTAAACTTATTCTCAGGTTAAAAATTGGGAGTGATTCCAAGCTTTATTTATGTCGGTCAATTTGTAAAGATTGAATATAACCTTCTCAATGTCTTTTGTTATGTCTTCCTATTTGATGGTTCTATTCACTGGAATCCTGTTACACAAAAATATTGCTGGTAGTGTATATTGCATCATTTTTATATTAAAGCGCTTTGAAAATGTAGTTATATGTTTACAGCCATCTGTTGTATATATCAGTAAAAATTGGATTTCGTCGAAATTAAAAGACAACATTCTGCATGACTCGAGAGTTGTTTATGTTGACAGGTGAGTTATATTAAATATATGATAGTTTTTCTGTGTTAGCTTGACCGATCAATATACTGAACTAAGATGAGGCTGGTCCGTCCAGTTCTGTCTGTTTCTGACTTTTATAAATTTTCCATAAACATAGGACATTTGATTTGATATACATCATATATGACACAATTTTTTCTATCTTCAGGATTTAATTACGTGAGATTTGGGACAATGTTTGGGACTAATTCAAAATATCCTTCAAAATTTTATTTTTAAATTCTGTATTCAATTCTTTGTTAATTTTTCAGAAACAGGTTAAATGAAAGAGTACAAGATATAAAGGTATGAACTGTGTTTTATTATGAATATATTATAAATATACTGATGTTAGTAAAAGTATAAATTTGTATGTAAAATCTTTGTTTGTTGGTGGTGGTCATGGAATTGAATCCTTTATACATGTTTAATAGATATAAGAAGATGTGGTATGAGTGCCAATGAGACAACTCTCCATCCAAGTCAAAATTTATAAATGTAAACCATTATAGGTCAACGTACGGTCTTCAACACGGAGCCTAGGCTCACACCGAACAGTAAGCTATAAAGGGCCCCAAAAATTACTAGTGTAAAACCATTCAAACGGGAAAACCAACGGTCTAATCTATATAAAAACGAGAAACGAGAAACACTTATGAACCACATCAACAAACGACAACTACTGAACATCAGATTCCTGACTTAGGACAGGTGCAAACAAATGCAGCGGGTTTAAACGTTTTAATGGTACCAAACCTTCACCCTTTTCTGAAACAATAGTGTAACATCACAACATAGAAAGACACACTATAAAATATCAACTGAAATAGCTTAACTCAATCAAAGGACATATTAACACCATTGAACATACACTGAACAAATAAATTTGACCTATGATACAATGTAAATTCAAAATAAATAAACTAAGGAAGAATAATAAAAGTAACATGTTATATCGGTATGAAATGTTAAACAATTTAAGAAAAACAATATGCTCGAACAAAAATATCAGCCATTTGCAATAACTTTAAACACAGGTAAATAAAATAATTTTGTTGTTAGGTATACGTATACAGTTACAATAGAGAAAGGAAATATTTTAACAAAATAAATAATTTTGATGTTCATAGTACGAAGTGGAAATTTATATTAGTACCAAACAATTATCAAAGCTGGTATATAGACCAGATATAACCCTGAATAACATTAAATAACAAAAAAAGCATTACAATTAGTATCAACAGGACAAATAAACAAGAAAGTACGATTTGAGAGCACTCGCAGTTACTGACAGCTAGTTAAAAGCCAAAACAATTAATAATAAAAAATCATGCATCAGAGACTAAAATCAACTAAAACACATCCCAGGGATATAGTATTTTAACGTCATGGACAGACAAAGAAGACATGACTAGTGCAATGCCAAAAATAAATGTATCGACAGACAGTAGGATAGTTAGGAGTTTAACCTCTTTATAGATCAAAATGAACGTGGGTGTGTCTTTAAACATCCCGTTTGAAAAGAATACAAATTTAGTTATGTTTTAATTTGCTGATGACAAAATCGATATTAGTGCCAATGTAAACTATATTCAAAGATCTAATTACAACATTGGTAAGATAACCTGAACTAATAAGTTTATTTAAAGGTTCGATGAGTTTACACGGATCATATAGTGATTTCCGCGCTTTAAGTACAATATTACCGTAAAATTTAGGATGTGAAATACCGTTTTAATCAGTTTTCTACAGGTACAGCCAAATTTACTAATCAAATCTTTGTATCTATGAAAGAACTTAGTAAAAGTTTTACGTAATTTATGGTAACGAAATCCCTGACTTAATAATTTACTAGTGATGCATTGATTACGTTCGTTAAAATCTATGACATCACTACACACACGGGCATAACGAACGAGTTGGGATATATACACACCGTATGATGGAGCCAAAGGAACATCGCCGTCTAAAAAAGGAAAATTAACAATAGGGAATGAAAAATCGTCTCTTTTGTCGTAAATTTTCGTATGGAGTTTTCCTTTAGAGATTGAAATGTCCAAGTCCAGAAAAGGACAACTACTGCTGTTTATGTTAGATTTAGTTAAAGTAAGTTCTATTGGGTAAATTTCGGTAGTATATTTAGAGAACTCTGGATTGTTTAACGAAAATTTTATCTAGATAACGGAAGGTATTGTTGAATGTATCAACCAAATGTAACAATGACGTGTCTTTACTGGGTTTGGTCATAAACTGAGATTCATAGCAATACAGGAATAAATCTGCTATTAAAGGGGCGCAGTTAGTGCCCATAGGAATACCTACTACTTGTCGATACACTTTATCGCCGAAACGTACATATAGGTTGTCCAGGAGAAAATTTAAAGCTTCAATCATATCTTCACATTTCCAGTAAGTGTATCTAGCATACTTTCCTTTTCGTTACAGAAAAGGCTTTAAACGAGTTACAGCAAATAAATTTGTAATGAGATTTTTCAAAAGATCATTTAATTAAATATGAAAACTTTTCTTGATAAGATTGTGTGGAAGTGTAGTATAGAGTAGAAAAATCATAACTGTCAACAGAATTAAAAGGACCATCAAAAGCATGTATTTTATCTAAAACTTTAAAGAATTTTAACACTCCAAAAATAATTAATACCATTATTTTCATAAGCTTTATTACAAAAGTTAATAACAAGTTCTTTGATAGTAGTAAGGAGGTAGTTAGAAGAACTGATAGATTGGTAGTAGAACACTTACTAGATGCGGAGATGAAACGGAATTTAAATGGTTTTTGTGCAATTTAGGTAACCAGTACATAGTAGGGACTTTCAAATGTTCGGAAGAGGCTTTAAGCTGGGTAGTGGCAGTGATATGCTTGTTTACAATTTGACTCTCTGTGGAGCGTACGGACCTGAATGTAGATTAATTTGTAATTTCGTTTTGGAGAACTTCCGTGTAGTATATGCGTCACACCACCACTACATTATTTGCTGCTTTATCTGCCGGTACGAACACAAACCGCTTTGCGAGTACTTGGAGTTTATTTTTTATTCTGGAAATGGGAATGTCATGGACCCTATTACTAATTTCAGAATTGTTTTCAAAATGAGATATACGAATATTAACAGTATTCATAATTTTATTCAAATAACTGTCTAGAGATTTTTATCAGATTTTCACGTTTACACCAATTTTACAGTAGACAGACAGAGCGTCTTTAATAACCTTACGACACTGTTTCCAATCTATTTTAGATGGAGGACGATATTTCGGTCCTTTCTTAAGAAAAGTTATGACCTCACGGTCTTCGACGATGTTGAGGTCTCCTGTAAGGACATGACCATATGGAACATATCTAAAACTAGATGTTTCACAATCTCAAGTGGAAGGAACATTATTTACTATATTGACGTCTGATGTAACTGACGTATAATTAAAAATCAAACTTCTGCTGGGTTTTTTTATAAGAATACGAAATAATAGGTGGTTCTATATTATCAAAATATGGAGGTATTTGGCTTTGGATGGTAGAGTCATTGAATATACTAGATAAGTTAATAAAATCAATACCTCTATTTATATATTTTAATTTAAGAAAATGCCGTTTATGATTTTCAGGTTTATCGATACTAGGAAATAGCCTATGATGACAAAAGGCTGTAATAATACGGGTGTATTCATACATCGGGCTAAAAAGAAATTGTATCACACTCCAGAAAAATAGCATATAATTTACTTATTGGTATCTGACCCAGTTTGCATAATACTTGATGTCTGCCATTATTTTTATTATAGATAACAGATCAGCAAGTGTATAATTTATACGATGTTTAATACGTTGATTACGGTTTTTGCGTTTGCCATGAGACCTTTTATTTCTAAGTCGTTTATCGACAATATTAATGACATCGATTGAAGTTTTAGTTATGTTCCCCTGTCCTAATATTTTGTCATTAAGACCGAGAGGATAAGCAGTTTGAAGTCTTTTTATCCAAAATAATTCGCGAATTTCACGTGATTTTTCAAATTGCTTGTGTGATTCTCCTGGTTGTTTCTGAACGGTTTCATGTGGTTGGAATTTAATAAATTTTAGATTGTGATTATGCTTATCTAAATGTTGATATATCAAACTTTTGAATTTTTTTGTAATACGCTCGTCCCGTCTGTCCCACATATTGAATACCACATTTAGGTTGGGTTCAAGTAAACCCGTTTCATAACACAGACTGAATACTTCTCTACGTGTTGATGATATTTTTTGTTAATCTTAAATTAATTTAAGCTCATTATATAGAAACTTTAAATAATGAATCGAGATATAAAGAGACAATAATAGGAAAAAGGAGTATCGCACGAATCGTGATTGTTTACCTCAATTGAATTCAATGTTTGCAGTTTATAGTCCCCGCGGAGATATGTCAATGGTCTGTGAGTCCCTTAGTCCGTCTGTCAGAAACACATCAATACTCAGAAACAATTTAAGATAAAGCTGCCATACTAAGTCGAATTATGTTTTAACATATCCTCTTTACCTTGCTGTATGGTCAGTTTGAAATAATATGTATTAATTTTTTCGGTATTGTGACAATGACACCTTCTGGACGTGTTCTCTCTTAGTCTAATGTACAGAAAGCTCTCATTATTGGTATGATTGTCTGCCATCATGTGCAGTGATCATATTCCTCTGCAATTGGTATTCGACCTTAAAACAGGAGTTATGGGATTGTTTCTATTTTTATTTTATTAAGTTTTATGACCCTTCTCATGTGATACCTTTTTGCAGGCAGCTCGCGTACTTGGTGTTATTGTTTGACATCATGTGATATTGACCATACTGTGCCACCATTTCAATTTTTCAATTTGGCTTTTTAACGGGAGTTATGGGACTTTCACCATTTGTTGGGAGTATTGCTACAACAACACCTTGTAAACGCAATTCCGCTAAAATGGTTTTACGAAATGATAATTAGTTGAAAGCATACATGTCATTTATTCATAAAAACGCTTATATAGCTAGAAAAGCAATATTCAGTGTGGTTTTGCTTTTCTTTCTGTTAATTATTCTTGACAGATACTAGTAAAGATTGAAATATAACTATATGTTTAACATAATATAAATCATTAATACATTATTGATCCATGATGATGTTTTAAATGGAGATATAGTTTTCCAGATTTTCATATTTTGTCTTGCAAACTCTATTCAGGGAAATAATAAGTATTTTACAATGTTTATCCCGCCGGTTAATAAAAAATGAAAACATTATGGAAATAAACAAAAATGTAATGCATGCAAACATTCTTTCCTTATATTGACTTATTTAATGTTTTATGGAAATTTACAGGAAGGCAATATGTTAGTAGGGTTCACAAGAAGCATTATAGATAATATATTTATGGTTGATCCTGACATCGATGTTTCTCTAAGAAGGTAGAGTAGAAAGAAAATATGTGTTGAAGTATTAATTCTTAGATTTCCCCGTTCTTTCACATTAATGAGCATACAGTTAAGAGGAAACTAAAAAGATACGTAATGTTAGGGAGACACACGTCGTCAACTTATATTATTGATTGGTTGACTGTTGTTTACATAACAACAAGAGGCAAGTATTTAATTCTTATTTATGAACAGAACAATTAACAATGAATAACATTGTTAGGTTTTAAAAAGGTACGAACGGGGTGAAGGGTAGAACGTTCAGGCCTGAACAGGAAAATGGACATGGTGCAAAACGCATAATTTTGTATTATACCAGAACATGCAGCGTCATCAAATAGTTCTATATCAAAGCGTATGTAACATGACGAGATCATTGTACACGAGCATGTTGAACGTCGTCATTCCGACCAAACTTGGCTGCAATCTATAAATTCTGCCCAACCAACTGAAAACATCCTAAGGATTGGTGGATGGGAACCATTGACAGTCCAATTTTGGTCCAATAATCTCCTCTCATTGATTAGTAGTCCCTTGAATGGAAAGCTAGCGACTTGTACATTCGCAATCCATCTCTTTATGCTCCATGCACAAAACAGTAAGCAAAAAATGAGTGTCTTAGAGAGAAAAGGGTAAAAAATAGAAGGTCTGAAGCTATCAAATTGAACTAGCTTTTTATAAAAATGTATAGACCTCTAATATATATGACAACTTTATGACAAACTTTCTCCATCTGATTTTCTAGTGTAAACAGGACTGCCGTCATATATACTTATTCCATAAAGCCAAACAATGTAAGATCTACCATTTTGCCTTAGAAAATGTGTTTTTTTTTACTATGCGGGATTTGAACAACCTAGAACAATCGGCCAACTAGGGTATATACAAATATAGCTGTCGTTAGTCGAGTGATGCCTCATCGGCTTTATTTGAGTTTGAAACACAGTACAATGTGTATTGAGGCATACAGATAAATATCTGCAGATTAGCTATCCTAGACATTTTATAAACCATATACATTATTTCAATAAAACGAATCTCTGTCTCGCATTATATAGTATTGTTTATCCATTAGTTATTACAAATCTTCATACATTTATGCTTTTGATTTATGAATTGCAAATTAGATATGTAGTAGTTATACATTTGTTTTAGGTCGACAGAGGTTATTGACAAAGAAGAAAAAAAGGTTAGTAAGTTTATTAAGGCACATTTATATATATTTTTTAAAGTGATTATCTTGAAATAAGATGATTTGATTACATGATAATCTGATTTCATATCAGGAAGACATCGCATAAATGTCTTAATTTTGAGTAAAGAAAGATATTGTAGACACTGACAAGACTGGGTTACAGCTTCCAACTTTGTGTTATAATCTTAATCACTATATAACAAACAACTGTATCTAACAAACGAAAAAATGGCACATAGATGCATATATTATAAGCTAAATATGTTGCAAAATTTTAAATACGTAAAGATGGCATAAAACAGATTTTTTGTAGATT
This sequence comes from Mytilus coruscus, assembly GCA_017311375.1. NCBI lineage: Eukaryota > Metazoa > Mollusca > Bivalvia > Mytilida > Mytilidae > Mytilus > Mytilus coruscus. The sequence continues at coordinate 35,944 of JAASAO010001611.1, forward strand.
TTAGCGATTTTAAATGAATAATCGGACGTCAGACGTATGATCTTAACAAATGTTAGTTAAATTTGAAACACTATTTGTCATTCAGATTAAATGTTATGCATATTGGTTAAATATATCTGCCTGTGCCTCATTTTATATAAACAAATATAATATGCTATTTTGTCTTCAAGAACAATGTATACGACGAATAAAATTTAGATTTTATATATTTGTTGTAAATTGTTGTAATATCTTTACTTACACCACTGAGACCGGCAGTATTTAGTTCTGGTAAACTCTTGAAAACTCCAAAAGTGTCCAACATGTTTATTGTGCATTGTTTTCCACTATTGCCAATATGCACATGATGCATTTGCCATCTTTTTCTGTTGTTTTGTAAAATATGCTTTTATTCAGTGTCGTATGAATGATTTGCCTGAAAACATCAATGAAATCTCAAACCTTCGTAGAGAATTGAAAACATATTTAGCACTCTCCATTCTATCCTGTTGTCAGGATTCACACACCTCCGGTAAAACTATCATCGCTATTCTTTGTTATGTGCAATAGGCATTACATTATGTTGAACTACTGTATATTATTTGAAAACCATTACAGTTTATTATCAACTTTCTTTACGTTCTTTCACATTTCCTCTATGTTGTGTCTTGTCTATTCATCCTTTAACTAAGTCAATTATTAATTGCGTCATGTCTCAAATTGATTGATTTTTTTTTAATGCTCTTAACCTAATTTTAAACTTCTTTGTTCTATGGAAACCTCACGATGTTATATTTCAATGGCTTTATGTTGTGTTTATACATATTTATCTTCTGTGAAAGATACAAAATATCATGTTAAAACTTATATGCGTGTTGGCAAACCATTGAAACTTTATGTTAACATTCAAGATGTCATGTGGATCTACTAGTACGTTATGTGCAAACACGTACTGCACTATGTGCAAACATCTAATAGATTATGTGCAAATGAATAATACATTATGTGAAAACACCTATTACATTATGTGCAAATACCTAGTATAACATTATGCGCTAATACTTATTTATTACGTTATGTGCAAATGCCTATTACATAATGTACAAACACTTATTACATTATGAGCAAAAACCTATTAGATTATGTGCAAACACTTATTACGTTATGTGCAAACACCTAAAATTACGTTATAGTGAACGCCTCTTTAACACAGATTAAAACAAAACGCATGCATCAATAATGTATACATTTACCGTAATCGAAAATTAAGGAAATGAAAAAAAAAACTTCTATCGCTTTTGATCCAAAACCCATTTATCTTAGATATTTTTATAAGAAGATAAAAGCAGAGATGCACAGTTTTTTCTTGAAAGATATTCTAAGAAATAAAAGTTAGGAAGATTTATCACCGTGATTGTTCAATTTGTCTTTAGATATATATCAACTTTTAAATAATAATTGTTTATGAATCTTGCATATGATTTAAATGGACATATTTTTTTGTGTGTCTCGTACACAAAAAGCAATGCATTAAATAATTTTTTTTTTTTTACTTTCCAGGTACGATATTTTGAAATGGCACCAACAGAAACGACATGGAGAAATGGTTACCATTCAATATGTACTGTTTATGAAAATGATCAGACTGGCGATACCATATCTGTAGTTCATAAACGTGTATGTAACATAATTTTTTAATCTATATATAATGTAAGATGCATAGCGGTGATCATGAGATTATTTTTCAAGAAAATATATACAGGGCGGTATTCAGTTGACATTAAACAGAAGAAATGGCACTCTTTATTAGAGAAGGTAAAAAAGACCAAGTTTGTATATTTTAATTGTAAACATCTGTTTCTATGGGCATTAAAAGTTTAATGTAGGTGCATCATTTAGGATATTTTGAATTTTATATACGTATTATTTTGTAAACTTTTAAATAAAAGACAAATTTTCACAAAACAGTCGAAAGTGGCAGGTACAAATACATGTGGAATTTTGTTATGCATAAGCATAGATTCCGCCGAAAAACAAATTCAACAGAAAAATAAAAGAATTATCTTATAAAAGCATAAAGGTAGTTAGGGGGAATAGAAAAATGACATAATTTTCTTATACATTGTTGGATTAAATTTTGTTGCATAGTTATTAAAAAAAATACACAAAAATTGGGGGTCAATGTCCATCAAATAGATTTCTCGACCTCTGACAATGGGAACAAATAGGCTAATTTCTCATTTGAGGGAAAATAGACATAAAACCTCTTTGATTGAATATTCACAGTTAAAAAATTGCAGCAGTTTCTAAATGTTTTCACAGTGATAAGCTTGATGTAGATAGATATAAGAAGAGGTCTCTTGTTTATAAAATTTGAATACAATTTGGGGATCACCGGCCATATCAGAGAAATGATTTACTTTTTATGACTGGCTTACCTAGGAAACTGACTAAAAGTAACAATTCAGAAAAAAAATATGAATGAAGAAGTTTGATATCAACATATATTATCAAACTTGAACTTTATATACAAATTCCACAAAATCCTCCGTACAAATCATTACCAATAAGAAACATTCCTCTCCGCCCCATGGAGCCTTTAACATGTTCAACAACACATGTAAATAGATATAAGAAGATGTGGTATGAGTGCCAATGAGCCAACTCTCCATCCAAGTCAAAATTTATAAAAGTAAACCAATATAGGTAAAAGTACGGTCTTCAACACGGAGCCTTGGCTCACTCCGAACAGCAAGCTATACAGGGCCCCAAAAATTACTAGGGTAAAACCATTCAAACGGGAAAACCAACGGTCTAATCTATATAAAAAAATGAGAAACGAGAAACACTTATGAACCACATCAACAAACGACAACTATTGGACATCAGATTCCTGACTTAGGACAGGTGCAAACAATTGCAGCGGGTTTAAACGTTTTAATGGCACCCTTATCTGAAACAATAGTGTAACATCACAACATAGAAAGACACACTATAAAATATCAATTGAAATGGCTTAACTCAATCAAAAGACATATTAACACCAGTGAACATACACTGAACAAATAAATTTAATCTATGATACAATGCAAATACAAAATAAATAAACTAAGGGAAGAATAATTCAAGTAACATGTTATACCGCTATGAAATGTTAAACAATTTAAGAAAAACAATATGCTTGAACAAAAATATCAGCCATATGCAAAAACTTTAAACACAGGTAAATGAAAATAATTTTGTTGTTAGGTATACGTGTACAGTTCAAATGGAGAAAGGAAATATTTTTACAAAATAAATAATTTTGATGTTCATTGTACGAAGAAGTGAAAATTTATAGTAATACCAAACACTTATCAAAACTAGTATATAGACCAGATATAACCCTGAATAAGTAAACATTAAATAATAAAAAAGCATTACAATTAGTATCAACAGGTCAAATAAATAAGAAAGTACGATTTGAGAGTACTCGCAGTTACTGACAAGCATTGACAAGACAATTACTACAATTGCAAAGTGCCGTAATTCACATCTCTTTATATGTAGCTTCCCTGGGACTTCACTGATGTTTCTAATTATTAATTTTAGTGATTCCATCATTGATGACACTATTCTGTGGCGGCGGTCTTCCATACATATCGTTTTATTACCATTAATAAACATAGCTTTTTCTTGCATGGATAGATGGTTGAATGTGGTTTGAAAATTGTAAAGATTAAAAAATAGTTATCATACCTTCAAAATGGTATTGGGGTGTAAATAAAAATGATAGATTTTTTAACTTTGCACAGTTGATCCCAACAATAATTTTAACGAAAAACATAGCAAAAAGTTGCCGGTTACCTGTTACCGACCATTCAAAAAGAAATACAAACTCCAGAACAAAAGACTTTTTAGCTTCTTTTGTTAAGATAAAAAGTGAAAATTACTCCGTTTTCTCTACCAGTCATATTTTTGGAAAACAATGAATGATAGACATTTCTGATTTATAGATATGACGTACCTCAATTTTGAGTCTTAATAACTTTTACCATAGAAACATGTTTATCAGTAATATATCAGATGTTAAATTCTTCAACAGAGTATACTTGTATGATGTGTATTTCATGCCAAAATTGATTCAGAGAAATGTGTTTCTATACATATAACATATATATATTTGGTGCCACGCTATCTCAGTAGCATGAGTTCAAATCTCGGCCAGGCTTCCGCAAATTAACAGGTCTAACATTTGACGAATTATATATACAGAATGTGTTTTCAGCCTTGTATCACCATCACTGGTGATCCGATGGATAAAATCTGTCGTAGAGTTGTCACTGGTTCAGACGTATTTATAATATAATTATTTCTGTGACTGATTCCTACATTAATTTGTAAGACCCTCTACGATAGATAATTCAGCTGATATGATATATTCCATCTTCAGGCCTTATATAGCATGTACTGTGTTACGAAGCT